>JAAMXU010008613.1:0-10686 GCA_019693545.1 Chaetoceros muelleri | reverse complement strand
CGATCTTGAACATTTCCAGCCTCAAGACGCAATATACTACCGGCATTCTTCCCCTCCTTGACACTATTGGTAACCATATTTGCCAGGGTCCACATACCCCCATCTCGATCCAGTCCACCACCCATGGCCTCTGTCGCATCGGCAACCTCTCGCATAGTTTTAGGATCTAAATTGACTTGATAAGGGTTCGTATATCCCGTCTCATTCGAAAACCATGCATCAAACTGTTCATTTGTCATCATTTCATTCATGGCCTCTACCTCCACTCTTAAAACACAAGTCCCATCATCAGCTTCCACCAAAGACTCAAATGCCTTTCGTGCTTTCATAAATTCATCGACTGCTTTCTTCATTTCACTTGCATAGTGAGGTGAATTCTTGTCCAAGCGTTGATTCAATACGTCGGGATGATTGTTCATTGCAATTTTTAGAAACGACTTTTTAGCAGTCTTGTATGTTGATTCTTTTGAAATGCGTAAGGTTCGAAATGGGCAAGGCTCCTTTTTGGTAGAAGATGTCTTGTATGTTCGTACAGCAAGCAAGGATCGTAAGTCGTGTAGTAGATGATGAAACGGACGGGGGTGACTTGGATAGTGATGGTTGTACTGCTGCTGCTGGTACATGTGCCAACCATTGTTATAAATATTATGTAAAGGATGAAACGTAGAATAATTACAAGCACTGTCGTGACGTGAAGGAAATATTGGGCGTGGTCTTGCGTCAATAGGTGACGTTTGGCGACTGTTACACCTTATTGCTGTTGTTATATTATTATGATTATGATTCTTATGATAAGAACAGCATGATGACTTGTGTGGAATACGACGTGCTGTTGTCGTTGATCTTGATGAGGCTGCTGCATGGTACGTGTAGTACGAGTATTTTCGTAATGATGTGTGAAACATGGTAATGATATCCATTTGCTTTCTCTAAAAGACGTTGTTCATTCATTCATTCATTCATTCATTCATTCATTCAAAACATGTCTTTCTTGCAAGTGATTTTATGAATTACTCGAGTCTCGAGTAGTACTTTTATAAGTGTAATGATGCAGCTACCGGTAGCTGGCAGAGTTATTACATACTACAGTACCTTGCTTGCTTGCTTGCTGTTACATGTTGTGCCGTGAGTGTTCTTGGGAGCTGCTGTAGGCTGTAGCATCAACCGTACAGTACTGTACTTCGCCGATCCTCGCGGGAAACATAAAAATGTTGATCTACTACTCCTGTTGAGTGTTTGGATATAATTTTTGTATGTTTGTAACCTCATATTTTATTTGTTGATACTCTATTATTTGATGCAATGTTGTTATTTGTCAAATGGATTCTATAATTTTTACTTATTGTATGTAAATTTTTTTATCTTTTAAAAGACAAGAACTTTAGAATGAATGTCTTTCACGAATAACTCAAAATCCTTCCGAAAACGCATCCTGTTCAACCTCCCACCGTAATTTCCTTTTGAAACTTTTCCAATGACATCAGGATCCATGAGTGTCTGAAAAGCTTGCTGAATTTTTTGCTTCTTCTCAGTGTCCAACTGCTGAGATATCATATTGACAACATTTGCAAATTTGTTCATGTCCACTGCTGCCAATGGGAGAAGTGCATTTGCAGCCGGTTCGATCCTATCCCATATAATACTTTGGAAAATGACCTCTTCCAGGATGCGTTTTGAGCATTCGTCAAACAACGAGGGATTTTGTGATAAATGCCCGCTCAAGGATTTGTTCTCTATCTGTTCACGGCATAGTGCTGCAATTCCTTGAAGAGAGCTTTTTGAAACAATTAAATCAGTATGACTCATCCCGAACAGCATAGAATTCAAAAGACCATTGAATAACTCAAAAGGGAGCATTCCAACTTTGTCAGGATAGGTTTCCATCATGAATCCCAACAACGAAAAGTACTGTTTGCAGAGAGTTGGAAAATGCAGCAATCCATTGGTCATGAGAGGGAGAATTTGCTTCAATCCGAAAAATACAACTTCGATGACTTCGTTGCTATCCACCCCTTTTGCACCTTTTCTTTGCGAGCTAAAGGAGTCAACAAAGTCTTTTGCTCCGATGTTGTTCAGAAGTTGAATGGCACATAGTACATCATTGTAACTTTGTTCTTCTTGTACGTCATTTCCTTGCGAATCGTTTACTGCCTTGCGGATAACTCGTGATTGACAGTGATTTGACGAATAATCCTTGAGTAAGTCAGCAGAGGCCCTGAACACTGTCATGCATTGTTCACGGTCCAATGACACAATATAGCGTTCTGTGTAGTCACGAAATAGTACCAACAAGAGCTCGCATATGGTTATATCCGTTGCATAAAAGTTCATGAGGGCAGCCAACTGGGGGAGGAATGGAGTCATGAAGATTGGGATACGCTCTGGATGGCAGATTTCAGAAGCCCTGGTGATACCACCCAACAGTTCGACGCAGAGACATGTCATCTCTACAGTAAAGACATCGTGCGGGCGGACCTTTTTCTGTTCAAGGGCTACAACCAAAGTACGAAATGAATCTTGAACAGCTTGCAAGCATGCGTTGAAACATGACTCTGATTTTGCATCGTTTATCTCGCTGCTGCTTGTTAATATCGCCGTGAGAATGTTGGCACGGTTCTTATAGGGTATGCGTTTGAATGCAGAAGCCATCTCTTCTGATACTCCAGACCCAGATTTTTTTTCTGTTGAAGAATGAATTTGGCCAGCAGTGCATATATGAAGGTTGAATAGATGCTCCATTGAGGGACAGCTCATTAGAAGCAACTTCACATTTCTGTCTCGTTTTGCTAATGAAAAGAGTAATTCAGACGAGCCTTGGATGACTTGGGATTCGTGAGGCCACAGCGTGAAATAGTGTAAGCACAATGTAACGCAAAAAGATACTACCTGTCGTGACGTCTCTTGATTACTCCACGTATCCAAGATTCCTTTTTGACCACTCCCCGACTCGCTAATGGACGACGAAGATGACGAAGGAAGAATATAAGCCGAAGCCCATCGAGTGAAGAACCACAGCAATGTTTTTGCCAGAAGGGGAGACAAGTTTGGATTGTTGGGACTTAGTGCCACTTTCGAAACTTGGAACTCTGCAATGCCCATTAGCACATGGACAATCTGCGAAATGGCATGTGTGGTGGCTGCAAATTCATCTGAACCCGTTTTGATTGCGTGTGCTAAGTCTGAAGGCTCGACGCATAAGTTTAGAATCGCCTCTGGAATGAATGGGGTTTCGCCAGCACAATCATCTGTAAGCAAATGACCGGTGCACAAGATCAACAACCTTGCCTCTTCCAAAAGAGCTGCTGCATCGGGTGTCACAGCTTGCTCATCGGAGGCAAACAAGGCTTGCAACTTGGGCACACAGGACTGAATTACAGATGAGAGGCAAGACAAGGATGACGGCAAGTGCACCCTTCCCAAGGATGATGCCGCATTCATTTCTTCATCCATACTTGCTCCTGAAATTTCTTCTCTCACTTCATCCAACTCAGCAGCGTTGGCGGTCAAGTAAAACTCTTCCATTTTTGCCATTTCGATTCGACACGAAACATAAGAGCTGTACAATGGAGCTAAAGACGACGCCAGTGCATTTCTTGCCGTATCTTGTGCATTTCCTGCTCTAGCGCTCAAAAGCCAGTGGTCCTCCGACAATAAACATACTGCTTCTAATAGCTGTCCAATAGCTTCATTTCTCCAATCTCCATCATCAGCCATTGCTTCAACATCTCCATGGGCAGCCTTGAGCTCAGAGACACTGATTCGGAGAAGCACATCACCAACAGACGCAATTGCAGATAAAAATGTTGTGAAGTTTTGCAAGATTGACAAGGCTTCCACTCGAAAATTTGTGACGATTCGAGTCATCATGCAGCAAAAGTCAACAGTTTCACGCTGCAATTGTTCCAGTAGGATATCTTCTGCCGCAGCTCGTTCATTTTGGACAGTAAACGGTGAAAGATCTGTCACAATCATTGATAGCACAGACAATAATCCATTCACAAAATACTCCAAGTAGGCACCCTTTTCAGTCTTGCTCTGAAATATACTCCCAGTAATACTAGCGAGACCAATTAACAACTGTCTCAAAGAATGCTGGAAACGTTGCAATGCCGTAATCGTATCTTGGCCTTGCTCATGATTCTTTCCCAATTCCCTCACGGAGGTATACACATAGAATACAGCTCCTAACAAATCAGGCCTTATCAAGTACTCCCTCCAACTTTCCGGAGGCCTCACCAATCCACTGCCACCTGTCCTCCCCCAATGGCCTCCCCCAATCGACCCAAATTCCCAACCAAGTACATCCACGATAACATCCACAACTCCTACTGCCAATTCTACTGAGGCGTCCATCATGGCAACGTTGTTGTTGTTGTTGTTGTTCCAATGAGTCACGATGCCACTCAATCCACCCATTGCAATATTCAACACTTTTGAAATCCCCTCTTGTTCAAATATCACATGGGACGTTCGATGAAACTCCAAGGGACAATTATAAGTTATAGCAGAATTAGATCCTCCAAATTCTCCAACGAGACTCGAAAGAAAGACACAAGTCATCACTGCCATGTGCAAAATGACTCTTTGCTGTGACTGCTGCTGCTGCTGCGTGATGACAGTAGTATTATCATTGCCCGCCATTATGAATTTCAAAGAATGCATCACCGTCTCATGACAAAATTCAAAAAGTGTCTCTAAATTTTGTAGCGTCAAATGTTCGTAATAACCGTTATTCTTTATAACCGTCATCGCAGTCATCCACACAGGATGAGAGGCCAACATTTGCAACAAATGAACCTCTTTTTCAAAATCTGCAACTCCCGACAGATCCTCATCTTCTGCTGCAGCAACAGAGACTGTTGGCACATTACTTTTCTCTGTTCCTCTGCCATCTTTGCTAGGATAACTCGTCGTCCAAGATCTCTTCCACAAGGCAGCACTGGTAGCAAGACAAACCCGAGCAATCATACCAGGAAGTCTCACATCCATGATACTATTTTGTCCCTCTGCTGATCTTCTCATCAGCCCCAATCCCAAATAAAAAAAGAAATCGCGGCTTGCATTTCGAAACCTGGATGAAAATTGATCCCAGCGGTGAAGGATAACGTGACGAAATCCCAAGATACAGTGGAATAATAGTTCTGCAGATTGCGGTTCTTGTTGTGATAAGGAATATAGAGTCTCATCGTTTCCAGATATTTCCAAGATGGAGCGGAAAAATAAAAATGATCGATCACCGGAATTTCGAAGCGACTGGAGATTTGCGTGATAATTTTGCAAAGGCTGTCCAGAAAGGCCATTATGTTGGGGAGAGGGAGAATTTGGATGGTTTGAAACATCAGAAGTATTGTGCAAAACTGCAAGGAGTTCCTGAGTTGCTGAAGATGACGCCGTTGCAGTCGTTGAAGTGGAGGTGGGGGGTGAAAATGTCATGATTGATTGATGAATGGATGGATGAATGGATGAATTTATTGACTAGATTTATATGATAGATATGTAAAAAAAATGAAATAAAGCATGAACGTTTTTTAGATGGGGATGGATAGTAATTTACGTACGGTACTCTACTGCGGTAGTAGCCAGCAGATACAATAGTAGGTACGTACGACATACCACTACAGTGCCGTAAGTACTCCGTGAGCAACCTGTCATTTTTTGTGGTTACATGTCATGTAGGGAGATTGATTGGACGTACAGTTCTGGTATCATACCAGCAGTACGTGTACCGGTAGTTGATTACTGATTACACTCTATCATCTATTATATATAATACACTGTATACACTGTATCTATATAGAACAACATGGCCGATTATAGCAAAGTATTTCCAACCGGCAAGGTCAAATCTCAAATTCGATCTTCAGAAGAACATATTGGAAAACTATACACTACCGCTGTAGATTTAGTGGCTGCTTCGAGTGCCATCTTTGTAGAAGATTTGGTGAGACTGTGCGTATTCTCGTCCTCGTCAGCAGAAGTAGAAGAAGTAGGCGGCGGTGATAATATAATAGAAAAGGATGATGCTTCCTCAAGAAGGAAGGAACCCGATGCAAGATGCAATAATTTTATACTGACCAAAGAAGGCATATTTCACATGTTGGAGAAGAAGCATGGGCATGGGAAGTATAAAAGTACGAATACGAATACAACTAGTACTGACAGCAAGCAACTTGATTACGACGGTCAAGACGATACATTTTATCATTATTATTTGTCATTTCTAGATGGTTGTTTGCAGGAACTTGCCCAAAGTGGTACATTGCAAGATCCAAACATTCTATCCAAATATGGAAAAACAAACAAAAAGAGAAATTTGAAATCGAATTCTTCATCGCAAAAACAAAGTGAAGTCATGAGTAAAAAACATAAATTGGGAAACTTGTCATCGACCGATGGTTCTTCTTTGGGGTTGCCAACTGCGTGTATTCACAATAGTAATAACAATAAAAATAACCACGGGGCAAAGCATGACGAACAAAATGTACAAGATACACGACATGGCATCAACTTGTTGGAATTTGCTGCAGAAACACAAGGTCGTCTTGAGGAATCAAATGGAACGACGATAATACAAGACGAGGAAGAGTACGACGATTAACCACGATTCATTTTAAAAACTGCTTCTAAATTATAGTGTCTCTAGTTACTGTAAATAAAATCTCATTATTTCATTCCTTTTGACAGACAATTGACCATCATCATCATCATCATCATGTTCCAGTATCATTATTCATGTCACGGGCAACTTCTTCCAGAGATTGCAATACCCACTTTCCAACCAGATTTTCCTTCATGTCGGGAAGGACATTTCCTAAATATGCAACATAATGCGCAGCATGAGTATGCAAACATTTCACCGTATCAAATTTACGAATTCCTGCAACACCTCTCTTGCTTCCAATGGCTTCTGCAATCCATTTATCCTTACATGACATATTAGTATCTTGACTCTGTTGAGAAATTCTATCTCTGTCTTGGTCTGTCAAAAGATCCCACCTTTGTTTGGCATAACATTCATGTGCTAACTTCATACAAGAAAGATAGTCATTGGATGACTTGAGTCGGCGTTGTATTTCCGTGACATTGTTTGTGGAACCAATCTCCAGTTGCGATACCAATGTTTTTAAAAATGGATGTGTCAACCAATAGATGGTAGGGAATGGTTCTTCTAGTTGCGGTTGCAGTTGTGTTTGCTCCGTACTGTGTGTGGCCATGAGAATGTCTTCATGCCGCCCTCGTTTTCTAGATTTGAATTTACGACCCTGTGCCTTCCCTCCAACAAAGACACTTCGAAGGGCCAGTGGATAAAGTTGTAGTACCGTCGGAGGAGATAGGTTGTCCTTATTATTTGGTTGTGAGGAAGCACCCTTCATTGCACCCATAAAAGAACTTCGTTGTTGCTCATCCACAATCTTTAACATCTTATACAGACAAGGATACAAAGTTTCCAAATCCTTGCACCTCCCCACAACACCTACAGCATTTCCTGGCATATAACCCAACTGTGATACAAGGATCGGCCCATCCTTTTCAAATTCCACATGATTTTCTTGACGTCTCTGTAAGACACCTACTGAAGGGAGACATCGATCCGATGGCAAACTAAAGAGAGATGACCCAGCTTGGTCGTTGGATTGCTGCTGCTGCTGCTGTTTGACTTCTTCCAAGGTTTCTCCATTTAAAAGAGCCTGAAGAGCCATATGAATGGACCTCGCTTTGGCTTTCCTACGACGGGCAGCTCTTCCCTTGTTTTTATGAGATGTAGATTGGTTGCCAATGTCGGCAGTGTTGATTGTCACAGAACAATTAGTGTGGGTAGTCAGATGTGCCTTATTGTTAGGGTTGGCATTAGCATCAGAAGTAGCACTAGAATCCCTAGTAGCAGTAGCAGCAGCAGCAGCAGCAGTGGCAACACTCATGTCTGCTATATTTGAGTTTGTGTCCTTTTGTTTGTCCTGTCCTCCTTGTTCCCCTCCCACTTGATGGAGTATGTGTAGTTCAAGTTCTTTTGATGTCATGTCAGAGCAGACGATGTCATTATTACAATTGTATGTATTGATTGGTGGAAAGGTTGTTTTTGCTGCTCTTCATTACGTGTGTCTGTTCCGTGCGGTTTTGGTTGGTTCTTGTTGCAACTTCGCCGACACACATGCTGTACTGTACAGTAATACGTTTACAGTTCGTAGCCAGACGCACATACCTACACACACACTGTCGTATGTACAGACGTTTTGGCGAAACAGCCCCCCTCCGCCGGCGGTACACAAAAAACGGGTAAAGCCCTGGTAGGTACTGTAGAATCATACAGTACAGGTAGCGTTTTATTGTTCGCTCGTTTATTTCGGCATTTCCTTTTTTGCGATCACTACCCCCCCCCCAGGTATCCTACGTACAGAACGAAGATCACAGCTAGCAGGGGGGGGAAGGGACGGATACGATGTACTTACAGTGCTGTACCCGAGGAAAGAAGGACACTGGAGAAGGGACAACGGACAACAAAAAAATAAACACACACTTGCATCTCCAAATGAATTAATTTATTTGTTTGGAATTTTATATATTCATCCAAGGATCTTTTCTATCATTATATAATAGATATATAAATAACTATGGTGAGTATTGTCCATGTTCATGCATGTCGTACTAATTTCCTAATGAGATCATTACAGTACCCACATAAATTACCAGTCGTTTTACTAACATTTCCCTTCCGTGCGAACATCTGCATCTAATTTTTAATTGTCACGCTCAAGGACGTTGGAAAACTTGTAGCAGTGATTGGAGACGAGGTAAGATGATGTACTTTATGGATTTGTTTTTTCAAATTGTCTAGAGGGGTTGGTTGTAAGGATACGAGAAGAAGACAAGCAAATCAGTCGGTCGGTCGAGGGGATGTGGGGTACAGTACGGTGAAGGAACGAACGATCACAAGCTTTGTTTTGTTCTTTTGTACTTTTTGTGCACCGTTCCGAATGCGAGAGGTTGAGAGAATGAGTAAAAGAGAGGATACTTCCTTCACATGGAAATCTGGATAATAGGATGCATTGTATTGTTATGAGAGTTGCACCCGATTTTAAACTTCTTGAACGGGCGAATGGGGCATTGATTGCGACATTTTTTGTTCACAAAGTATTATGGACAAAGCAACACTTTATTTCTCCTACTTGCGTCTGTGCATCTCACATCTTGTTGCCTTTTGATTTTACGTTGATAGGATACCGTAACTGGGTTCCTTCTTGCAGGTGTTGGACATCGCACAGCTGATTCTACCAACTTTCTTATTGTCAAGACTGACACAAAGCTTCAGCAAGTAGAGGAGGCATTTCTCAATTTCTCTCAGAGAGATGATGTTGGAATTATTCTTATTAATCAACACATCGCC
This sequence comes from Chaetoceros muelleri, assembly GCA_019693545.1. Classification (NCBI taxonomy): domain Eukaryota; phylum Bacillariophyta; class Thalassiosirophyceae; order Chaetocerotales; family Chaetocerotaceae; genus Chaetoceros; species Chaetoceros muelleri. The sequence continues at coordinate 1,304 of JAAMXU010008613.1, read as the reverse complement.
AATGATATCAGACATGTTCTAAAGGATTATAATCAGACGATTCCTACTGTGTTGGAAATTCCAAGCAAAGAACATCCTTACGATCCCGAGCAGGATTATATCATGCAGCGTGTGAATATGTATCTTGGGGGCGGAAATTAAAAGAAAATAGCAGTACGTAGTTTTTGGAAAGAGGACATGTCAACATGATACTGTGCTGTATGTGAAGAAGGAAAATACAAAGGAGCTGGTTGACTTGTAGATTGGGCGAATGATCATAATAAATTTAGTTATACACACACGGATAAAGGAGAAGAGCAAGTACTGTAGAGGAGGATATTGTCTATTGTCACTTTCTCTGAATACAAAAATATTGGTGATGTGATTTTGTAATTTTTAACGACTATTATGATGCACTACGTTTCTTGCAACTCTTGACCAAGAACAATATAAATATAAGCTCTGAGTTTTGCTGTTTCAAAGAAATATACAACACGACCTGATTTTAAAAATCACCAAAACCCGCCCTAGTACCATGCAGATAAAAGTTATTCTTTGGTTGTGCTGCACCATCATCACATGCCAGTGATGTTTCTCAAAGCAAAAGTTGAAAGTCTTTGAAAAGAAAAAAGAGTTGTGGCACAATGATATTAGAATGTAAATAGTGCTTGGCTGCTTCTAAAAAGAAATGACTTGCATCATGGCCAATGTCATAAGTTGCATTTTGTCATTACTACACTGTAGTGTGTTAGGGAAGATTAAGAAAAATAGTTTTTAATCTTGAAAATTATCCATAAAATACTACTTTTATCTTAAACAAATGACAGATGTCGATGCTACACTAGCAAACAGATCAAACATCAAACCGAAATCACTCATGTTTACTGTCCTAACAGGTACATGAAATTCACTGATGGTAAGTGAGCAGTAATCAGTCCAGCATCTAATACACTGAATGAGAACATAACATCAAAGGCAGCTGGATTGGAGTTTTTTTCATCAAAGTAAATGTCTAGTTTTGAGTTCAATGCATCAAGGTCCCAAATTGCAGGGAGGAGTGAGAAACCTGGCCACTGAGAAGATTCTGCATGTTCAAGATACATACTACCAAACCTATCAATTTGTTATTTAAACACAGCAGGGGAAGAGATGAGAACATGGTGGTTTGTCATGGTGATACTGTTGTAGTACTAAGGTAGAAGCAATGGTAAAAGTAAGAAAAGGGCTGAGGATGATACTTACTCATTTTCAATGTATTCAATGTTCTTCATTTGGCCTCCATCCTGTTGCTTCAAAATCCTTTTCCATCCACCCAATTTGGTGCA
>JAAMXU010008579.1:0-10517 GCA_019693545.1 Chaetoceros muelleri | reverse complement strand
TAGTGATAGCCCCGTAGATTTATGGTCTCGGAACTGTGCCTCGGAGTATACGTTTTAACAAAATTAGTATCTTCACGTTTCGCACAGTAGTAAAAGATTTGTTCTTCTAATTTTGCACGTTGAAACTCTACTCTGTCCAGAGAGAGTTTCATGATGGTCTGTATGTACAGTAGGGTACGTTGCTGTTATTACGTACTACTTGCGAGCCGACTGTACAAGTACAACAAACAACCTCAACCCTGACCTCCTTCCATTCTCAATTCATTTTATAATAATTTTCATTCAGATCCACTAGCGTCCATAATGTTGAAATTGGAAAGAAAATGCTTTCATTTTTGCTCTACACGCACTTGCAATCTAAACATCATTCTGGCAGTCCTAATTTTTTTGTGCTCCCTTCATCATGTTGTCGCCTTCAGTAAACCTTGTAACACTATAGGGTTGCCTTTTGCAATCGGTAGTACCAAGCTGGAAATGATCAAAAGGAGTGAACGAGAATATCTCAACAGCCTAAAAGGGAGTAAATCCAAGACATTCGTTTTGAAGAAAGGATCAAACGAACTCAGAGAAGTAATGGCACCAAGTGCTAGACAAGGCAAAAGCTTAGAACTTGCAAATCTTTTTAATTTTTCATTTAAAAAGCAAAACGTCACTCCAATAGGGACCATCAATACTATGGAAAGAAAGATTCTGAATGACAAAGCGAAACAACAATATTTTTTCAAAAATGCGATGGCTTCGTCCAGTGAAGAACCACCAACGTCTCAAGTGGTTGCACCTTCGAAATTGGCTGGAGTCGAGACTGTTGTGCCTTCTGGAGGTTCTGCTGTCGACGATAAATTCTCTTTTTCCCAGAGAATAGAATCCGTCAAAACAGCAATTGTTGGATTACTGTCTGGTGGTGTGACTGTAACTCCAATAACTTTTCTTCATGATTACTTTTTTCCAGGTGGCACTATTCCAAACGGACTTGCGCAGTGGGAATTTGATACCGACACGGGATCAATTGCTGCTGCTTTATTTGCTATTGTTTATAGATATTGTGTAAGAGAAGGAGAGGAAACTAATCCTATGCTTCCCATGGGAGTTGTAGGGGCCTTTGTGATTGTTCGAACATTAAGTAGAGTGAGGGTGAGTTACTATTGCGAAGCTGCACCACTTGATTGCGGTGCACCTTTTGGTTACTTCGATTGGGCCATGTTGCAGCAGGCATTGTTCAGTGGATTGGAGAGTATATTCTTGTTTGGTGCAGCGGCAGCTGCCATGGAATATTGCTACAAAAAAGGTTACATTACAAGATTCAAATAAAGAAATGTTAAATTTTAGGTATTCTTTCTGATGGAAGTTACTGTCCAAAAGCTTGCTACAACCAAGGTTGTGAAGTGAATGAGAAAGACGACAATCTTTTCAAAAAGGTAGTGCTTTGCCAGACCAATCATAAAATCCTCCGGAATGGTCTTCACGCATGCCTTCCAGCACATCAAACATCCTTCCAACAGTAAAATCAACAGGAAAAACCATACCTTTCTCCTTCATTCCAGGTCTCTGAAAAGGAGCACTCATGTCTGTATCTGTGAATCCAGGGTACAACGCAATTGTCCAAATCCCACTTCTTTTCAATTCATGTGAAAGCGTGCGGGTTCCCATATTTAATGCCGCTTTTGACATGCGATATGAGTGCCATCCCAACCCACCAGTATTATCTGCAATCGAACCAACACGAGCAGACATATTGAGCACAATTGATGGTGCCCGCGAACCATCTTTGATGTGCTTTGAGGGTACCTTCATAAAAGGAAATAACGCTTTGCTCAGCATCATGGGTCCAATGGCATTCACATCGATCTGGGTCTGAAACCACTTTCGATCAAACTGAGAAATATTGCGCTCTGGTCCAGGAGTCACTTCCGCATCTCCTAATACTCCCGCGACATTGAACAGAATGTCTACACGATTGTGAATGTCTTTGACGTGCGACGCAAAAGAATTAATATCGTCATCGTTCGTTACATCTAGTTTCTGTATTTCTATTCGATCTTGCTGATGAGGAGAAAGGCTATTGATGAATTGATTCAATGCCACAGCAGTTACAGGAGATCGGCAACATGCAAGAATTTTACTGGATTCGTGAGTCCTTTCTGGCTTCAGCAATTCTTTCACGTACTGCAAACCCATGGACCGAGATGCCCCAGTGACTACATAGACGGCATCCGGATCGTTTTTACGAAGTTGTGAAGGCGAATCTGCGTTTTTTGAACCATGAAAATCGATATTCGAATAGACCGGAATCCCCGTGTATTCGTTTGGAGGGGGAGGCTGAAATGATGTAAAAGACCGTAGAAATTGTATTTTTCCGATGTTAGATTGGAATATTGTCTTGGTTATGTATCTATTCATGATAAATAATGTAATCAAAGTTAAGGAATGGGTCTGAATAAGAATTATGTGCGGAACTATGAATTTGTCGAGTGTTTCTGAAGAGAAGAAGAAAAATGAACGACACAAGATGACAAATTCCTTGTCAATAATAAGCTTTATGACGATGCATTGGAGAACATGTGAGTGACTCATTTTGCATCCATCGGACTCGCGCGATAGAAATGCGGTGGTTTATGTCATGTTAACAATTATCGTAAAAAATCTAGGCAATCTAAGTTGAGAAACAAAGAGAAAAATATTTACAAATACATATAAATTCATCGATCAAATGCGGCTGAGTTCTGCCTAGCACCCTCAATCCTTGCCTTTCGCTTCACTTCTCTGCCTATCGCCGCATGAATTGTTGCGAGCCATGTCAACTTGTCTTCAACACTGGAAGCTGATACAACGAATGACTTTCGGGGGTGAATAAGGTGGAATGATTTCTTGTGTTTGGCGCTATTCAAATCCATAATTTTCATCAAATGCAAGGGCAATTCACCGTGAATCTTGTAAAAACCCGATGTGTTGTCTGCGTAGACGAGGACGTCCGAAAAAAGGAAAAAGGTGTACTCAATATTACGTCCACTTCTATTGCATTTCTTTTTCAAAAGCCCTTCCTTCAAAAAATAACGAGTTGGATCATTCAAAAGTATTTGGCCATTTCGGATTCTTTTGGCAACTTTCACCATTTCTTTCTTCAGCGTGGAATCTACCTTCAGTGACGCATGTAGCTTTTTAAACATTCCATCTACTTCATCGAGTGCAGAAACTTTGGCATTTTCGTGGTAGGATTCAGCTGCTTTTTCAATTCTCATATACCAAGAGTCATTTTTATAGTCTAAATGGTCCCTGACTCTAGATACACTTCCCTGAACACTGATTTCGTCCTCCTCTAGGCCTCTATTTTCACGGAAAAACTTTACGCGAACAAGTTGAGAAGTGAAGGCATTTCTTTCCACCGTGAGATCCAAACATATTGTAGTGCATAAAGAATACATTAGAACGTCCAGGCAATTTTCAAGTCCTTTAGGGTCTAGATGTGCCGCATCAAGAACAGAGTTGATTATTCCATGGAAATGATGCCATAGTGAGCAAAACGCAGAACGGACGAGTTCCTCGGGCACCAAGTGTTTTCTCGATTTCTTCTTACTCCCCCGTCTATTTCTAAGTGTGAGATACGGGTGCTCATGCGAGGCAAGTCCTCGCAATAATTCTTGACATGGTTTCACACTTTTAATAACGTGCTTGATCATGCCAGCCAAATCCATATTTCCCTGAACTATATGACCGAATTCTCCGGACGAAAACTTGATAGTTCTTCTACCAAGAGCACAGTCAGAAAATGATGAGTTTTCAGGAGGACGATAGATAGCTATAGGATTTTGCGCAATTGAGTCGTAGATCTCAGAAAGATATTCCCGCGAAAGATCTTCTGAGTTATCTACCCCGCGAAGGTTGTTCAGAAATTCCTGTTTGGTCATTTTTTTCCTTTGCTTTTGTTTTGAAACGTTTTGGCCTGGTGGAGCTGCGAACATAGAAGTCTTGTGCAGGTCTGTATTTAACATAATAATAGCAAAGGCTATGAGAAATACAGTATCTTGGTCTTGAAAAGGACAGCGCTCGTGATCGCCGGCATTATCTTCCCAGTAGCACTGAGAAAAAGTAGTCATTATTCTATCTATTTTCTGCGCCTCGCCAGGTAGGCGAAATCCACAGTTGGTTAGAAAATGACGCAACCTGATAGGACACAAAAAGTGTAAGAAATATGCCGTAGAAACACTAATAGATTTTGGTTAAAGCTTACCCTTGTTCAACATTCATACCGACGAAAGAAATCGCAGATGTGTAATGGAAACGTATCAGATTGTAACGCTCGACTTCATCTCCGTCAGTTCCACCTTCTCCTAAATAATCACCAAGAACTGATGTATCAATTCGAGTTTGGTATAAACGAAGGAAAGATGCGATGTCTCTTGGTGACGGCGTCAGAAAGTTACAAGCAATTAGGTAATCGAGGGCCTTTTTGAGACTCTTCGTTTGCATAATGTCGACGGCCGTTTGAAGAGTCTCCTCAAATTTCTGGTTTAAATGGGGGTCTGCTCTTGCTGATTCTTCTGCAAATGAAATGACCGACATGTCATCACGTCTTGGGGTCAACGCAGTGACAGGAGACACCCCCGTTGTAGCTTCACCAGGCGACAATCTTGGAGGGGTTGATGGAGGGAGAGATCTCGTGTTTGAGCGCGATTTCCTCGGTGGCTTCCTTTGTCCATATATTCCTTCTTGCGAATCTCGTGGCGATGGTAAAACTTTTTTCCGCCTTTCAGCAGCAATAGACGTCTGCCAGTATTCAACTATACCCTCACCATTATCATCACCGATGGTAAGTTGAGGGACCTGCCTTAACTGGCGTGGGGACTCGGGAACAGTTAAGATATCACCCGTTGATGACCCATCCCTCTTTTTATTCAAAATACCACCAACAATATTACCTATCGTTGAGACAGATTTGACAGTCATATTATCGTCAGATCCTCTGGACGAATCATCATCTGCGTTATTATCAACTTTCATCCTCGCTTCATTCATTTGGGCCAGTTTCGTGGCGTTGTCCTGTTCTTGCTTTTCTCTTAATTTTCGCAGGAGGTTGAAATTGGCACCTGAACTGGCGGCCGCACATAACATCAACGAGCGGACGATTTGCCCAATAGTGTCGAAGCACTTTTCTTGTAGATGCCGAGCTCCTTCTCTGATGAGTGTCATTTCTCGAAGGTCATCTTCTGTGTGATGTAAAGACGGATTTGCTCCTGCAGATTGGGAGTCAACTTCGGCGAGATCAATTCTTGTCAAACGAATTTGATCACTGACGATATCAGTGCATTGTTCAGCGAGAATACATAGAGCACCACACATTTGCTGTGTAATTTTCCAATGACTACTGGGAAGCAAACTGAAATTGGTCATCCTTGTTTGTGCATCAACTTGATCAAAATTCATGTAGAGCTCCAGCACGTCACGTGGTTCTGAAAGGAACCATGTTTTCAATTCCGTCACGATGCAAACTTGCTGCGGTAGCAGTGATACGACCATATCGTTTAATATCGACGATTGAGTTTTACTTAGTCGTTTAGGTGGCAACACTTGGGGGCCTAAACGCAATATTTTTAGTATGAAATGTTCGATCAAGACCCCGATTTCTATCTTGAGGTATCGTCGAAGTAGATGATTGCACCATAATTCAGTCACAATCTTCATCATTCTTCTGAAAGTCTTAATGTCGTCCAATCCGGCCCGCGTATTTGACAGAAGACAGGGAATAATTAATCGCCGAATAGTGTAGGCCATGGATGCCATTGATAATGAATCTTTCAGTTTGAATCCTTCTTTAGTGGCCTTGCTCTGTAATGCATTATTATACTTACAGGCTTTGCCCCATTGGTGAATGAAGTGATGCAAAAGTTCAAGGCTTAATAACTTGCTTGCAACGTCCCGGGGAACGAATTCTCGACTTTGTGCCAGCTTCCGAACTTTACCAGATGTTACTTTTACAATACTCGAGAGGATGGAAAATGAAGTTATAAAAAAGGCTTTGGCGGCCTTAATCGTTCCATCATCGGAACCAAACAATCCAGCACCACACGCATTCATCATGTCATGCCAAAATAACTCACTTCCACCGGATCGGTGGATTTGGTGAAGAGCAAGTTCAGTAAAATTGAAAACGTCAACTTGATGCATGGCAACATCTGCAACAGATTCAAGGTAACTTTTTATAAACCTGTCAATTCCTTCTACAGCCAAACGTTGCTCGTCCTTCTTGCGACCGCCATAATTCATTTTTCGTAGACGACTAAGGAAAAGAGAAATAAACTCTTTTAGAGCCAGAGCAGCAGCTTGTGGCGCACCACCAGGCACATAACCTCTCCGTCGCCCATCACTTTGGACGTCCAAGTCGTCTTCACTCAATAGACTGATGTCATTTACTTCGTAAAGGCCATCTTTTCTGGAATAACCAGATGTCTTATTTCTGGGCCAACTTGATGCAGTAGGAACACTTGCCCCAAAATAGAATATAAAGAAATAAAATCGAATTATGTACCCAATAGTTCTTGAATTCAAATTACCCCTTGCAAAGTGTACAGCATCAACAACGAATTCGATGCATGGTAAAAAACTTGTTTCACGAGCTGAGGAGTTAGCTACATCGCACACTACTTGTATTGCAAGATCAAGGATAGTTAGCCTCTGGTTGGTATTAGGATCATCATATACCGCAATATCAGGCAGAAAGAAGTCGGTCTCGTTTAGTAACTTCGTGAGGCCTTCAACAGCAAGAAGTGAAGATCCGCCATGCTGGGTGTAGCAGGCGGTAAGAATAGGGGTTATCACTGCAGTTCGAGCTTGAAGTAATTTTTCAAGACTTTTCTTTTCAACTTTCCCCAGAGTATGCAAAGGCGATTCAACAGGAGGAATGAAGGCCATCGCCCCAAAACATGCCTCAACATCAGTATCTTCCCTGAGAGAAAATAAACTAGCTTTTGAATTACTTGCAACAGAAACGCTATCACCATCAACTTCACATTTCTTTTCTTCAAGTCCACGAGAGCCGGGCTTCATCTTTCCGGCAGTCAATGTCTTTGAATTATCTTTTTCATCAGCTTTCTTTCCATAGGCTGAAATTTGATTAACTATGTGCAGAATATTATTAACCAAAGAATCTTTCTGTGTTGCTACTTCTATACCAGATACGACAGAATCTTGCTCTTCGTTGCCATCGCCTACAGACTTTTCTTCTGACCGAAAACTATGGCTATACTGCAATGAAGCCTCTGAACTGGGAGATTCTAGAGAAGTTGTGACGACGTCAGCAATGAGGCCTTTTGCAAGTATCATGGAGGAAGATGACTGATCTTGAGGTTTAGTTCCTTGACTTGTACTATCTTTACCAACACTACTTGACGAGTTCTTGATACGAGCTGCTTGAATCAAGCTGAGCCTATTTGTTACTGATGAAGGACTTATCAACGGATGAGTCGACCTATCCATAATGTGGTATTTTCCAACGTCTGACGGTACAACAGTCCCGCCCGTACAATAATACGCCTTTAGTCGTAATCGCTTCTTCTTCCCGGGTTCAACCGTTCTATGAAGATTAGAGTAATGCACAGAGAGAACAAGTGGGAGAGGGCGCAAAGTTTCAAGATTAGCTAAGCGTTGTCTAAATGCCAAGAAAATAGATGGTCCAGCATTTGCATTGATATCTGCAACGAAATTCCTTGGAGATCTTTCAAGTACGGTGTACCCTTCTGGAATAGCTTCATTGTTGGATGGCTGCAGCGGTATCAGTCCGGTGATCGGATTTCCCTCTCTTGAGCGTCTGTAACATAAGTATACTCTTTCACCCGATGTTCCAAAGTTTAAGTTTGCTGGATGTGAAAAACCCGTCTCTCCATCCTTTGGAAAACTGTCATCATTCTTCTCACTGTCTTTCAGCGACTTCTTTTCAAAACCTTGCCCTGCCTTGTACTTCCTCACCACACAAAATCCAGGAGGAACAAATTCATCGCGGTCAGGAAAAATTACAGTTAATGCAGTAACACATGGGCGCTGAACGGCTCTGTCCCATTTTGGTTCCTTCTTCACGTTCAAGTAAACGGCACTCTTCTTTCTCTTTCCTATTCCACCAACATTTATTGACTTTAAAGAGTCTAATTCAATACCACTGCTTGTCTGTGATATTCTATAGTAACCTTTAGGAGGGCTCTCTGTTCCATGAGTTACCAGAATATCTGTGATTGCTGCACTTAAAATTTCTGGGGGAGCATCCTCAAGATTCATACAAGCGCTTGCAGACCCTGATGTCTTGAGTGATGCATTTGAAAGCGTACTCACACTAACATTAGTAGATTCAAAACCTTCCTTGTGACCGCCGCTGGTATGATTCATGGCTCCATTTTCAGCCACAGTCGGAGAGACAGGACTTCCAGGTCCAATAAACGTAGCGGCAGCGGAGCTAGAAGAACTTCGCTTCTTCTTCGGCATTATTTTCTTTGTAAAGGAACGATTCTTGACTTGAAACATCGTGGGAGAAAAGGGTGACTCTGATGATAAATGACGTGCATATTCAGATCCAAACATCTGCATACGAGGCTTTTGTTGCGGGGTATGGTTTGATCTACCAAAATTCTTGTCCTCGCCAGATGAGTTGGGTATCGATGTTGCATGATCTTGTTGGGTGTCTGTAGGTGATCTCATCGTTGATGACACACCGTCAAAGGCAGCCTGGCTATCTAATTTGGTCTGTTTCGAAGAAGTGGTCGCACTTTGCATTTGCCCATCATCTTGTTCATTTTCTTCTGCAACTGAGCTCAAGACAACACCATCATTTTTTGAATGACTAGGGATGCTATTTAACATGTAATCCATATCATCTTCATCCTCTTCCATGACGGAATTTATCACAGAGTCAAATTTTTGTAACTCATCTATGGACGTTATGGTTTCTGGAAACAGCTGTTTTTCGTCAGAGGATACACTGTAATCATCAAAATCATTGTTAAGACCATCATTTGGATTCTCATGAAAGTGTGTGGATAAATATTGTCTCCGAGTTTCCGAACCAATATTCTTTCCCCCTTGGAACTGATTCTTGGAAAAGTTTCTACTAGTAGAATCTATTTGATCTTCACTTGCAAACGTCGGTGCCATTTCAACTTCCTTTTGCCAGTGAGTCATATTCTCCGTACTATCTACCCTAACGCATATCTCACTATCTATCCTTTCAATGGGAGGCATGTCCACCACACAATTTTTCAAACTGTCAATAGTTCTTGTACACAAGGCAGCAAGAGATAAATTGCCCATAACAACTTCAGCGCCCCTACCAGGCATTCTCTCAACCACTGGTGGAGGCATAGGTAAGACTTCACTCTTTGGCGCGTGTATGCTTACCGAAGACGGAAGGGAAGATTGATCAAACGAAAAAGTACTAGTCTGCGACAGTTGATTTGATATATGCGAGTTTGCAAAGGAGGGAGATGTTATAAAAGGCAACGTATCACCTACTTCTGCAGCTGTGGGGGAAGGTTCTACTATGGTCGTATCATGATGAGCCTGGCCAACTCGTGGAGAGTTGATCGTCGGTAGAACTTGAATATGTTGCTGTCGCGAAAACTTTTGTGAAGCATGGCTGACTTTAGTCGAGGAAACACTTCTGTCACGAGGTATGCCACCTCTTGCTGTTGGGGAATGCTGCTCTCTGGTACCAGCCGAAGTAAGCAACGATCCCTCCACAAGAGAGCTGGCATTACCGCTCATTATCAAATCGTTAATTGGAGGAGAATCATGGAACATCACCTGATTCAAGATATTCTGTACTAATGTTTTCGCTTCTGATAGGCCATCATTGCCGGAGGGAGCACGCGCTGGTGATCTTGGCAAACCTGTCGGTGATATAGGATTACTCTTTCTTCGCATTGGTGTCAATGTCGAGGAGTCATTACGGACTCCATGGTCGATACCCACTGATATCGGTGCTGTAGCCCGCTGGCTCATAATACCGTTATGGAATGACCTTATTTTCTCACGTACAATGACAACGTCCAAGTGCGCACAGTCTTGTAATTCAGTCACTCGCCTTGCTTCAACACTCTGGCTAAAGGTGCACTAGGAAAATTCGAAATGCTATTTTCGTCTTTGGTCTCACAAAAATAAAGTAAAAAGTTGGATAAAAATCGGATTTCGAAAACAACGTCGACGTTTTTTCAAAATTGATACAACGGCATGAAATCGTTGATTGACTAGACTATTGCAATCAGTCAACGAGGTACACACTTTACTTTAATAGGCGCTTTTGGTTTAGCAAATGCAGAGAAATGGTATAATGGTAGGTAATGGTAGTAATCCTGGTCTACTGTAGCGATGCGAGCTGCACAGCACATCACTCTGCACTGTCCATTAATAACTCTACGTATGTGTAGCAGGTACAGTGTACTGCAGTGAGATTTTTAGGCAAGACCAGATTTTTTGTATTTATTTATCCGTTTGTTGTAATACAAGACCAAAAATCCAGGGACACGTCAAGACACCGCCTGTGC
>JAAMXU010008554.1:0-13180 GCA_019693545.1 Chaetoceros muelleri | reverse complement strand
GTGTCACTATCAGCGATTATGATCTTACAGTAAAAAGGAGTTGTAATTCAATGATATAAATCTATCGCTTTCAATAAATCATCCCATTCGAAGATTCGTCCATAACACTCCTTTCAGAAATTAATAAACATGATTTCTTTCAAGCAAATTTGGTATGTATCATGATATGTGACTTGGCACCCTTTCGTTCTTTTTGTGACTGGTTGGTGCCATTTAGATTATCGCAAACCGCATATATTCTAACATATTCTTCTTTTTTGCATTGCATTGGATGTTCGACGAAAAGTTCCATGCCAAATGGTAGATATATCTTCATTCCCTTTGTTATGGCGATGATGGCATTCATACTAAACTTTCGAATATTAGCTTCCTGTGATATGTTGACGACTAAGTGGTCGATTGATTGTTCATCGTCCAAATCTGAAAGTTGCGTTTATATTGCAAATATTGGCATGGGATTTTTGGGTGAGTATCTCTTCATATAGCGCATTGCTTTTTTTTATCATGTAGACGATTTAGCTGAACATGATTTGATTTCTTGACCATAGCAAAAGAATCTATAGTGAGCGATCCAAATAGTGTCAGTAGCGTTAGGGAAATGCTAAAAGTTTGCCAATGGTATACCAATGACGATAGAGAATGGCTTTGGGATAAGTTTTGGAATGTTTCGTTTTACAGTTATATATTGTGCACAATAATAGGAGCCGTGGTATGTGCTTTGTTGACACTGGGATCTTGCTGTTTATTCCAAAAGATGACCTCGAGGGCAATTTCATATATGTTCGGAATCTTGGCCATATTAAGTACCCTCCCATTTGTCATTTACTGGAAATCAGATATTTGTTCCAAGAAGACTGGTGTGTGTGATGACACTCAAATCTATTGTGTCGATACGTGCGAAATGGGCAGAGGTAGTTGGCAACTTTTTGCATGCAGTTTCATGTGGATATCTGCCATGGTGACGACTTGGTCGATAAAACCCGAGGAAAGATCACATCTTCCGGTAGTAGAGAAAGATACTGCAAGTCAAAGTACGGATGATGATGATGACGACAACGAAGAAGAAGAAGAATCCCTTTCGGAGTTGATTCTAGCATACGGCCATGATGAAGTTATCGTAAGACCAAAAGTCAACAGTGCGACTGTACAATAGTAAATAACAAATAATGAACGCCGTGCGTGACAAAGGAGGGAACTCATTCTAGAAGCAACCAAATAGACGCCAGCTAGAGAAAACATGATTCATAAAAGCAGTAGATAATAATAGCAATTTAGAACCATGGCAGTAGTTACCTTTGAAACCTCTCTTTACTGAAAAACTAGTTATATTCATATCCCAATCTGTAATGTACTACACTGTAACTTTCCCCAGTGCACTGGCCAGACTATCCATGGCATCATCCTTTGGAGTTTCCTTCTTCTCCTCTTCCTCTTCCTCCTCCTCTTCTTCTTCCTCTTCTTCTTCCAAATCATCATCTGCGTCTTCCTCTTCATCATTATCCTCCATATTTTGGAGTACATTTCCATACACCTCTTCCAATTGCTCAACGCATACCAAAGGAATTCTATTTTCATCCATCTCCAATACTTTGAGATTGGGTACTCTATCTCTCATGCCCACAATTGCTTCTGCACCCATTGTACCAATGGAAGTAGCATTGAACACCACACATTCCAAAGTGTTAGATCCCAAAACATCCACAATCCTCTTGACTCCCCGACTGGTCAATTCATCATTTTCTGCCACACAAAATGTCTTCAATGTGGAATTCACACTCTTCAACAATCCTACAATACTCTTGACTCCCACAACTGTCACGTCATTCCCTCCAAAATTCAAGTATTCCAAGGGGGCATTGGCACTCATCAGTGCATCACAAACCGCTCTCATCCCCTCATCGTGCAAGACGCAATCATGCAAGTTCAAATATTTCAATTTGGAACAAACCTTTAGAGAATCTGCCAGCAACCTATAAGTTTCTTCTTCACCAAAGACATTGTCGTTGAGATCCAAACTTGTCAAGTTCTTCAAATGTCCCTTCTGTGCAGCCTCATGCAGTGCTGTCACAATGGACCGACTCCCCTCTGCCCTTGCACGTGTCCCAGACATGCATATGTCTTCCATTCTATCCGTACAATGACTCATAATCTTTGCAAAAGACTTGCAACCATCGTTCCCACTCATATTGTTAAAGAAATGCAACAACTTCAAATTTTCAGCAATGCACTTGTTCCTTCCCTCTGTATTGGCATTGTCATCATCATGTCCTTCTTCTTCTTCTTCTTCTTGTTCTCTGGCAGTGAGAAAACAAGCCACTTCCTCCATGGTATATTCTGATAGGCCATTATTACGCAATTTTAACGCCTCTAGGCTATTTCGAACCGCCTTTCCTCCAATGACCTCACGGCTGGCCGTCACGCCCTTGGAACCCATGGCATTGTCGCTCAAATCCACGTATTGGAGACGACTGTTTTGAAATGCTTGGGTGATGGTAGTCAGTACCTGCAAACCCTGTACTTCAGGTTGACTGGCCATGATATCGGATAAAATTGCAGTTGTAATTCCGTCTGCAATGGGCGGGTCGAATTCGTCCTTGGATGTAAGGAAGGATGCGATGACTTGCGCTCCTTCGGGGGTGTAACTTTTATTCGATAGAATAATTGTATCACATAGTGGGACTGGAAAAGAAGACGAAGACGACGAATTATGATTGTCATCATTGTCGGTCGGCGTGGCGGCAAGGACAGCTTGATGATGATTCAGGAGCTGTGATCTCCATATGGAAACCATGGATTCGGCCTTGACTTTGTCAATGACTTCGCGTTCTTGTGAAGTTGTTGTGAGAGTGATGGGCTTCATGGTTCGTTCGTTCGTTCGTTGGCGATACAAGTGAATAAATGACATGCAAAAGAAAGAGAGAAATGTCAAAATTCGATCGTTGTCGTTTTTTTTATGTGTGCGAAAGGCGAGAAACGAGAGAGAGAGAAACGATAAAAAATAATAATGAATGGAGAAGAAACCTACAGCTGTACTGTACTGTACGTAGCTAGGGGCGATGTAGAGAGATAGAGAGTAGGGTACTGTAGCACGTGGAGTAGTAGTGCTCCATCTACAGTACTGTTAACGTCCTGTAACGGATACGGAACTGAATGAATTGGCAGTGCGTGCCACTCACTACTTTTTGGATGTATCTTTTTTTCTTTGTGTCCACTACACTCTCTAAGTAATTAATGCCTCATCCCATCACCCCTCCCTCCTCTCAACAATTTTCTATTATATCAATCTCATCAATCAATTCTACAGTACAGTATCAGAACGTATTGTAGTTTTCTAGTGAGTTTGTTTGTATGTTTGTTAGTTCCTGAATCATTCATTCATCTCTCACTGAAAGCAAAGAAAAGCAAAGCAAAACACATCATCATGGGGACAACCACGTTGAAGCTTGTAGGAACAGGAATTGTAAGTCGTGTTTATTTCTAGCAAAACACATGCAATATTTCATTCGATTTCATTTCATTTTATTTCTTGCTCGTTCTCTTATTCTCACGATGATGATGATGATGATGTTATTGATTCTCTCCTTCCTTCCTTGTCTCTCATACATACACATGCATACTGTAGGCCATGGGAGTCGTCCACGTATTGACGGGTCCCGATCATCTCTCGGCGATTGCCACACTGTCCGCCAACGTTGGAAACTTTCGATCGTTTTGGTACGGGGTTCGATGGGGAATTGGCCACAGTATTGGTCTTGTAGTTGTTGGATCCATTTTTATTATTTTGTCCAATCCTAATGATGATGATCATCATAATCATCACGGTGATAATTATAATACTGGCAATAATATGAATAATCCAAATGACGATTCTTCCAATCAGACGGTGGATATCCCTCCCTTGGTGGAAAGTATTGGAGAAACATTTGTGGGTTTCTTCATGTTGGCTTTGGGATTGTACAGCATGTACAAGGTATGGAAAAAGATGCAATATTATAATATAGTGCGTGATAATCATCATGAAGAGGTAGTACGGGTACAGGGCGTGGATGATGTTGATGGGACGACGATGGTTTCTCCTGTAAAAAGTCATGACGACCAAGGTGAAAAGAATGTGGCTGGTGGTATACAAAATAACGCTCAGGGTGGTAATTCATCCTTCATCATGATGGGTGAACATCCATG
This sequence comes from Chaetoceros muelleri, assembly GCA_019693545.1. Lineage (NCBI taxonomy): Eukaryota > Bacillariophyta > Thalassiosirophyceae > Chaetocerotales > Chaetocerotaceae > Chaetoceros > Chaetoceros muelleri. Next base: position 8,998 of record JAAMXU010008554.1, on the reverse strand, counting down.
GTTGGAAGATGGAAATGATAAGAATCATCATGGATCGATTTCCATGATTGACATGACAGTCATGGACATGGAAGGTCATGGTCATACGACACTTGTTCATTTGCATGATCATGAACATGATCATTCATTGGATAGTTATGGTGCAACCATGCGTCATGATCATGAGCATCTTCACTACCATCCTCATCATCCTCACCACCATTATGATCATCATCATCATCATTCATGGATGAATTCATCGAGTAGGGATGGATTGTCCAATCAATTCCTATCCATATGCATCGGGATTGTTCATGGGGTTGCAGGTCCTGGGGGTGTTTTGGGAGTGATTCCTGCTGTTCAATTGCATAATATTTGGCTCTCAACTGTTTATTTGGGTTCCTTTTGCATCACGTCCATTTTGGTCATGGGATGTTTTGCCGCCTTGTATGGCATGTGTAGTACTAGAATATCGGAAAGTAGTCATGTTGTAGAGATTCGGATGGAGATCTTTTCTTCGTCGTTGAGTATATTGGTGGGGTCCTTGTGGTTAATACTGTTATCCATGGGAAAGTTGCACGATGTGTTTCCTTGAGAGGAATGTGATGTATTTCATGTGTATGTGTATTGCGTTTGGGTTTATTGTGTCAAACTCACACTCTATAAGTGGAATGCTATTACATATAGAATTCAGTTTCACATACACATTCTTTCAAATCTCGTCTAGAGTACAATGTAATTATTAATCCGACGACACAATTCTTCTTGTTCTACTACTAGTAGTAGGAGGTGTAGTACAATACATGGTGATGATCCCAGCTAGGATGCTAATCCCTGCACACAAGGACATGACGGTGGAATCACCGTATTTTGCCGTCACGGGTTCAAACATGATGGATCCAATCAAAGCTCCCACTTTGCCACTCGCGGCACTCATCCCATTCAAAGTCGATCGACAATCGGGCGAAAATGTAAGGCTGGGCAGCATAAAGGTCGTTGTATTTGGACCGTAATTGGAAAAGAAAAATGTACTCCCGTAGAGAAAAATGAGCAACCAATGATGTTGTATCAAACTATCCCATGAGGCACCAATGATAAAGTACAACCCCGCCATGACTGCAAATCCCTGAATTTGAATAAATCTAGGTGTCTGAATGTATTTGAAACAAATTCTGGACCCAATGAGTGCCACTGAAACAAAGTATCCCGGCAGAGCAATCAATGACAAAATCATGGAATCGCGAATATTCCTGACAAGATTTGTGAATTCATCGCCCCCTTCACCACCATTGTTTTCATCGTACCCAAACGCAGTTTTAACCACCACGGGTTGAAACAAAGTATTGCCATAAAATACAACATCAAACAAAAACCACGTTCCTGGCATTGGACAAGCAAGGAATACATGTTAGCAAGCTTCAACATGGGGTGTATACAGTATCACACACAAGAGTAAAATACAATTTCACAACTACAATTCTTACCTGCAGTTCCAATTAATTTCAAAACCAGATCTTCCTCATTCTGTATGGCTTTCCATAAATTTGATTTCAAATCAGGTTGTACTTCACTTGCTACTACTTCTGCTTCTTCTTCTTCTACCAAGTCCTGTTGACTAATAAGACTCTCTTCTCCAGTTGTGGTTTGAGTTTGTAAATTTTCATGTACTTCTTCCTCTTGTTGCTGCTGCTGTTGTTGCTGTCGAGTCATTTCAATCATTGCATGTGCACGACCTCTCTTTTCTTTCCATCGAAGATACATGAGAATCACACCCGGTATAGATCCCACAGCCAAAATCATTCTCCATACCCAATCCAAATGTTCCTCACCAAAGATCATCAACAAAACAATACCGACGATTGGTACAGACACAAACCCAATGCCCTGTGTCGAAAATGTCACAGCCAACATTTTCAATCGATTACGTTCTTGTTCTGCTTCCGTCCTATAAAAAAGAGATGCATTCATTTGTTCCTCTTGTTGCCTCAACAATTCATCATCATTATTATCTTCTTCTCCTTCTCTTCTTCCAGTAATGACTTGATTCTTCTCCTCCGTTCCAACAACTTCACTGCTCAACGATGCTGCGAGAGGATACACACCTCCACACCCAATCCCCAATAATAGCCTCCAAAAGGCCAATTGTTCAAACACACTCCATCCAAAAAAGGCCGCCCCATCGACAACCAGGAACGCACTGCTCAAACTCGCCAAAATCTGCAAACTCATGACAAGATACAAGGCCTTGATCCTTCCAATGACATCCCCCAGAGCCCCACCGAGTATCTGACCTAGAATCATACCAGCAATCAGGGCCGAAGCACAGATGGATTCCGAAGAATCCGTGACGGATTGGGAGTATAGAGACTTGGTCGATAGGATGGGCAGTACGATGGAAATCGATACGACATTGTAGGAAGTTGAAAAGTTGGATAACATGGCCATGATTTGATTTTGAGATGTCAGGGATTGAAAAATAGACTTGGGCAAATGTGCACGACTGTCAGTACTAGCTGTAGCAGTAGCAGTAGCATTAGTATCTTCCCTTGGAAAAGTTTGTGAAAATAAAGTACGAGTTTCATGCTGATCTTGTTGCAACAATGAAAGGGGAGGAAGGTGATCATTGGACATGAAGGATTCTTCAACTTGACCCCTTGGAGGTGTTCTTTCCATATCTATCTACAATGAATGAATGAATGAATGGATGAATGATTTTATGGAAAGAAAGAGAGGGTTCTATTAGAATAGTCAATTGAATGGTCGATTGAATGATTGATGGAGTGATTGAATTGGACCGACTCGATTGTATTTTGAATGGATTGATTCTCTTTGTTTTTTCTCTTGTGTAGGTTCTTTCTTTGTTTTGTGTGTGTGTGATTTTTTCGTTGTGTGTGTGTACACGTACTGCTTCTTTCTTCTCGTATGACACTACTGTACGTGCACCAGGTACACGTACCGTATTATCTTCGTTCCCCCTTTTCTTTCTAACGGTTCGTTCGTTGGGGATTGGGGAGAAAAGGGAATAATACAAATAATACCTTTTATCTTTTACCTTTTATACCTTTGTCCTCGGTTGCATTATTGCAGAGTAGATTGCACTTCATACCTTTAATACTACTGGTACCAGGAGAAAGGAGAAAGAGACTAACGGGTACCATCTCTATCTATCAGACAGATAGACAGACAGACAGACAGACAGACAGATAGATAGATAGTCACCCCTCAATAATTTTTAAAACAACCTCATTGACATCGTCATCTCCTCTTCCTTTGTATTCTCATGAGCTATTCGACTAGTAATCGTGGAGGAGGAGGGGGAGGCTTTGGCTCCTTTCCTTATCGCAGTTCGCATCAAAGAGGGAGTGATCATCCTGGCAGTGGCAGCGGTGGTAGTAATAATAGAAGGAATAACGGCGGTCGTGGTAATGGCTCAAGATCGTCATCCAAGACGAGTAAATATCTCAAACGGAAAGAACGTGGAGGGCCTTTGTTGTACACTGTATTTTTGTCTGTGCCGGCTTCGAAGCGATCGGCCATTGTCGGGCATGCGGGGAAAGTGATCAAGGATATCTGTCAACGTACCAATTGTGTGATTGATGTTCCTCGTAATAGTAGTTCTAGTGGCAGTGGCAGGGGTAACACTCGTCGAGCAAATGGGCCGAATAGCAGGAGGGGTGAGAACCATGATGCTGGGCATGCTAGTAGTAGTACTAGTAGTAGGGTGAAGATAAGAGCATCATGTGAAGAATTTCTCTTGTGTGGGTGTTGGGAGGTTAGTTTGATCATTCAGGAAGATGTGGAATATCAACTGAATATACAGGTGCAACAACGACGACAGCAGCATGCAAGTAATATAGGTGGTGCTGCCATGAACAATGTTTGTAGTAGTAGTGCTACAGCAAGAACAATAGTGTTGAGGGGAATCATGAGATATTTGTCTCCTACGATTCCTACCACTAGTAGGAGCAACATTAACATTGCAAGCAGTGAAGATGAGGACTCCTCTTTGATTCAACGTTTTCATTCCTCATATGGATTGTTTCTAGAGGATATGCAAAGTATTGTTATTGCTGCAAATACTAATGAGGATGCAGAAGAGACTTGTTGTACATCATTGGTAGATATTTATTCATCGAGTACTACTAGTACTTCTACTACGACGTCATCATCCCATGCCATGTCATGCTACGTTATTTCTAGTTACTTGTTGGACGAAGATGAAATGACTATGCTAGTGGACAATGAGAGATTTTGTGATCCAGATATCAAGGCACTTGCATTTGTTACAGTCACGAGGAAGCAAGAAGATGGCCAAGAACTTCCAAGCCTGGTGCTCAATGGAAAGACATCTAGTAGTAGTAGTAGTTTGACTCTTTTATTCATCTATGGCAGTCCACAGGATAAAACATGGGATCTATATCATAACATTCATGAAAATGTGAGGAAACTGGAGGAGCAGGATGAAGAACAAGAGGAGGTGAAACAATCAATCTGTTCCACTTGAATGTTTATAAAATATTTCTATATTACTTTCTACTAGTATTATACGGCGAATGAGGTAGCACGGTATTGGATCTGTTGGTAACTTCGGCTTTTCTAGTAGTGACGACCTTGTTTTGCAGAGTCTCTTTCTTGGAATTTTGAAGAATTCTTTGAATGACTTTTGCGAATTCATTGTCATCCATGTCTGCGAATGAAATGGTTATTTTATCATTCTTGCAGGGACTATTTTCATCGTTGCTCCTGTTCCTGCTGCTTTGATTTCTCTCTCCTTGTTGCCATTGACTATGACTGCCACCACAGTAAGCTTCCTCTGTCCTCAGTAAGAGTGGTTGTTTGCTTTCCACTTTGTTTTCCAATGGTGGGAATGAATCTGTTTTCATACTACCTCTGGTAGTATTTTCACCACCAGGTTTGAATCGTTTCAAGGGTTGTGACAGTTTGTTGAAGTATTCGGCTTGTTTTAGAGGGTCCAGAACTTTCTTCTTCTTCTTCTTCTTCTTCTTATGGCTTTTCAGTTTTAACTCGTCGTTTCCTTCGTCACTAGTGTCGCCATTTGTTGTTGTTGCCTCTACTTGTTCCTGCATATTATACATCTCTTTCATGTGGAGTAGACGACGCAAAGCATTCTCCTTTTCTATTCTTTTCTGCCTGCTTATTTCCTCCCTCTTTTTGGTTATTTCCACAAGTGCATCATGCTCTTCTTTTGCTCTCGACCACGATGAATTTGTCGTCATTAAATTAGGTTTACCAGTGAAATCTTTCAATATATTATTTATCTCCCTATCTTTTGCTTCTCTTCTTTTTCGATCGAGATCATCTAGCCATCCCTTTTGCCTCAAGTACAGAAGCTGTTGTTGCTTTCTCCTCTGTCTTTGCTGTTCATCTTCATGGTTCTTATCCAAGGACGAAGATAGCGTGATTGGCGATGACGAAGAACAAGGTTCACGATTAGGACTAGTAGTACTGTGCTGCTGAGGAGAGGAATAGCTCATGTTCATTCTTGGCACTGCTGTCTCACTGCTAGTACCATCCTCCTTCTGCACAGATGCAGATGATTTGAAAAGTATATCATCTGATGCTGATTCATCTGCTTGGTGTTCTTCTTCTTGGCCTTCTTGTATCTTTTGAAACTCAGCAATCCCAACATCTTTTAATGATTTGCACTGTGTCTCATCCTCAAGTGCATGAATAGTTTCAAGGCACTTTCTACGCCTTATTCTTAACTCTGCTTGGAGTTTGGCAATTTTTTGGTGTAATGTTAAAATATCATCTTCCTCCTCAACCTCGCTATCGAAGGAATAGTGCAATTCCCCCCCTTTATCATCGTCATCTTCTGTTGATTTCAAAGGATTTTCAAATTCTTGAGAAATTAGACGAGTGGTTGCATCATAGATGTCTTTTCCAACCCTCGATGTTTTGATCCTTTTAGGTGACTTAGTATTCTTCTCTTGTTTCCTTTGTTGTGTTTGGGCTTTAGCTAATGAGTAGTTATCAAAGGAAGAGAACGAATTGTTCTTCTTGGCAGTAGCACTTGCCAAAATTAGTGATGCATCAACTATTTTTCCGGAGTGCTTAGAAGGAGTAATAACAGGTCCATCCACATCATGTACATGACCACCAGCAATTGCTTCTACTAATGTTGCCTTGCTCTTCCTATCTCTAACTTTGTTCAATGCTGCTTTTGTCATGGCGTATGGATCATTGTTAACGTAATGGCCACCAGGTAAAGGCCTTGCCTTAAATGGTTTGTGTATCTCGTGTTCTTGCTGCTCCAACATGATACCATGCCCCATTCGCATTTTTTTCACTTTGCTCTCCTTTTGTTGAGGAGGAGCTGACAGCCTCCTTATGGGATCAAATAGACGCTTGGAACTTAATTTTGAAACAAAAACATTATTTGGTGCTGTTCCTGCTTCTAAGGATCGGCAACGACTGGTATTAGACAATATGCTTTCATCATTAGTACTTGTAGGTACGATGAAATGGCATTCTTTATTCCTCGTCTTGCCCGACAATGACGATACTAGCGTGTACTCATCCTGCTCGTCTTGCATTCCACTAAATTTGCAGTTTTTAATCCATTCTTCAAAAGTATCGTTACTACTACTTTTGCTGTCATTGTTCTCCGGATCATCCGACAAAGTCGATAGAAAAGAATTACTATACGGAGTGCAGGTAACAGCAATGTTTGTTTCCTCATCATCACAGTAAATGCTGGATGAGTGGTGGTAATCAAAGTCGTCATTCTTGATTGTGAACAACTCATGGTCAGCACTATCCTTAGTAGTAGTAGTATAAGAAGAAGCAAAACACGGTTTTTCACTAGTACCAGTACTAGTTGTCTTCATATATGATATATTTTCCGTACTTTGACTAAGGTCATTTTCATGCGAGGATAGTAGACTTTCCGAAGATTGGAGATATTGTTCAAATTTTTTGATGTGGTTCTCCGCATGTGATAAAGCATCCTTCCCACGCTGAAAAGATTTTCCCACAGAAGTTCTTGTAAAATAAGATCTTTTCTCAAATGAGTTGCTACTTTCACTATTGGCATCATTGTCCTCTTTCTTATCATATTGCTCCACAAAGAAATTGGTCTTATCTGACGACATGATGATTCGTGAGAACTTACTAAGCCGCGGGCGAAACTGAAGGGGCAAGAGACCACTGCTTAGTATTCACTGTCCCTTTCCTTGTTTTCTTTGCTTTTAGCGTTGTTGAACTTTTATCTTGTTTTTCTTCTACCTCTTGTTGTCGTTCAGAATAATTTTCGTCAAATACTTGACTTTCCTCCTTCTTTGGAATACTTGCAACAATCGTTTGTTCCTGCTGCTCGTCTTCTTGACGATGTCTTGTTCCTTGGTGGTAGCAAGAACAAGAATGGTCTTGTTGGTGGTGGGGAGGAAAAGAAAAGTAAGTACGACGATCGTATACAGAATCTTCTACTAGTCGAACGTGGGAACTGTAAGTTTGTGTCAACTGAAGTGAAATTATTCTAAGAGCTAGAGCTTCGTTAGAAGTAAAACGTGCAGAGATAGCGTTTCTTCTTCGATATTTTCTCTCCATCACCTTTTGTTCTTGGTCCCTGACATCACTTTCAGGGCCTCGTCGTGATGCATGCATGAATTGATTGGTGGTGACATTCTCTACGTACTACTGTCATCTTTGTGATTCACTATTCATCAGTGACGAAATTGAATTTTAAAATTTTCTTCGTTCCTCTACTTTAACCGACTGTATTAGATTTTCTGTACAACACCTGAAGGTATTTTGTATTTTGTGATTATTTAAACCTCGCCGACTTCACTAGGAACTAAAATAGCGGCCAAAGTATCACTCTCTCAAACGGTGGTATTATGCATGGGTACCTGGTACCCGTCGTAGTACTGTACGTACTACGACTTACTGGTACAACAGGGCACCGTCGTACCATTATTACTACCCCCGGTACAATTACCCCAATAGTTTGGCACTTGCTACACTCTAGTAGAGTAGTAACTGCGGTTCAACAAAACCTCATAAATAATAGCATGGAGTTATGATGTTCATTTGCAAATCCAGTGTAGTACCCATACCGGCGGTGGTACTATCATCACTAATGTTTGTTTCTTCTTTCTTTCCCTGCGTTCTCTTTTTTTCAGCGATGCATCAGTGTCAAGCACAACTTCTACACCCCCATGATATGGCCACAGGAAATTGGAAATTATCGATTAGGAGAAGGGACTCGTCTCTCTTTGAGTCCATGATTTTCCCAAAGAAGCAACTGGACACTACCTTAATCACGGAAGGAGAGAAAAGCAATGTATTAGATGGTAACATAGAACCGAAGGAGGAGGGGGATACATCATCAGTACTACTTTCAAATCACGATGATTCATGTGCCACTGCCACTGCCACTGCCACTAGTACCACTGCTCCTACTGTCAGTAGCAGTGATCGAAAACTTGGCCGTTGTATGGAATGTGATTTGTTTCTTGATGACGATGGAACATTTACCCTCAGGCCTCCGATAGTAGTCCACTCCAAAGTTCAATCACCCAACGAACAACTATTAGCACGTCGTCAGTCATTGAAAGGTTATTGGCATCTAAGGCCCAATCCATATTGTGTCACAGATCGACAATACGACGAACTGATACTCGAGTCAATACCCAAAGTTCGAGTGTTTGAGAATGGGATATCTAGTGATGCAAATAAAGGAATGGGTGCAGGTGCAGATGAAGGTCATGCCGTGGATAAAATAACGATAGAAATGAGGTGCAATGTTTGGGGTCGATTTGGTTCGAATTCTATAAGACGTCTCATGAGAAAACCAACGGGGAAAAGCGCTGGAAGACTTACACATGGCAAACTGTCAATCATTAAAGTTACATCAGACGTTAACAATGGGGACAGTTCGATTGGAAAAATACGGCGTGTCCTGTGTGCAACGTTTCGTGCAAAACATGAATGATGATTGATTTCATCAACCAAGAGACAAATGGTATGTATTAGAGTTACTAGGATACCAATAATT
>JAAMXU010008373.1:0-39428 GCA_019693545.1 Chaetoceros muelleri | reverse complement strand
TTATGGCAGTACCAAAAAAACGGACCTCAAAAACAAAAAGAAATAGTCGTAAAGCTAATTAATTTATCCCCGTTCATTCCAACGTTCTAATATAACAACGTTTGATCCATCTTTATTTACACTATATTTAACTGGTTGAAAACCTAATTTTTGACTTTCTCCAATAATAACTTCACTTGCGTATTGTTGCGCTATTTTATCAATAAAACTTTCTACAGGACATGTTTGTTCCCAAAAGCTAATATCTACAATTAATTCATATTCATTTCCATTCCATGCAAACTCAATATCATATCCATTTAATTGAGGAATAATTAAATTTTGTATATTTGAATTTGTGCGAGAATTCTCCTGTTTATGTTTAATATCTAATTTTATTAAAGCTTTTTCCAAATACGAAAGGTTTTGAAAATTTGTTTTCATTGTTGTGAAATGAGACATATTTATAGCAAAATAAGTTAAGTTAATAAAAGTTATTTAACATTATATTTTTTTTTATTATTATTAAACGTCTATTAATCGTTTTAAATCAAAAGTAATCACCGCCTGGCTTAGGATTTTAAAATCCTAAGCCAGGCGGTGATTATTCAATAATAGACGCTTTTTTTAACAAATTTAAAACAGTCTGACTTGGTTTTACACCAACTTTTAACCAATGCTGAATTTTTTCAACTTTAAAGTTTACTTCTTTTGTTAGTGGATTATAGTAACCTACAATATCTACAGGACGTCCATCCCGTCTTGTTGCATGTTCCATAATAACTAATCGGTATACGGGCTGTTTTTTTCGTCCAGTTCGAGTTAATCGTAATTTTAACATATAGAAATCTTGATACAAATGTAATATTTTAAAATAATAATTTTCTATTTAAAACAAAAATATTTTTATTAGAAGGTTAACGGCGTGAATAATACTCAATAACTAACAATTCATCTAAATCTAATAATAAATCATCACGATCACAATAATTTACAATCTTTCCTTCTAATTTTATAGAATCAAATTTTAAATGACTAGGTCTTTCTACAAATCGAATGTTTTTAAGATTAGCTTCAACTAAATTTTTTGAAGAAGGTTTTTGTTTAATTCCGATAATGTCATTGATTCGACATTGAAAACTCGGGATATTAACAGGTTTTCCATTTACGGTAATATGACCATGATTTACAAGCTGACGAGCAGCAGCCATTGTTGAAGCAAATCCCAGATTAAAACAAACACTGTCTAATCTCATTTCTAAAAGCTGTAATAAAATTAAACCAGTTACGCCATTTTGACGACGAGCTTCTTTAATATATTTATATAATTGACTTTCAGTTAAACCATAGTTAAACTTTAATTTTTGTTTTTCTTCTAGACGTACCCCATACTCAGTTATTTTCTTTTTTCCTTCCGAACCTTTACCATGTTGGCCTGGGCGATCTTTTTTTTTAGATTGTTTTTGTGTTAATCCAGGTAATGTACCTAAACGTCTTGTGATTCGTAACTTCGGTCCACGATAACGTGACATAAATTATCTTTTTCGTATAACTAAATTTTCTTAATATTCCTTAAATTTATTAACAATTTGGGCGAGTGACCGGACTTGAACCGGCGAATGGCGGAACCACAACCCGCTGCCTTAACCACTTGGCCACACCCGCCATAAGATTTACAAATAAATTTTATCATTTTACAATCTAATTAGTCTATATTTTTAAAAAATTTATTTGACTCTTATTATGAAAAACCAAATTAGATTTTTTTTCAACGGAAAAGAATACTATATAACCACATCGATAAGTTTAAATGACTTATTAAACTATTTTAATTATAATTCTTCAATTTTTGTTGTTGAATATAATAATTTTATTTGTAATAAAAATAGTTTGAAAAAAATTACAATTCAAGAAAATGATAAAATTGAGATTATTACAATTGTTGGAGGTGGATAATTCTATAAAAATTTATAGAATTATCTTAATTAAACTCGAACAATAGCATTATATTTATTTTTTAATAACGATTGTAATGTTATTACCACCTCATCAATTTCTTTATTTACTAATGTTCGTTCGGATGATTGGAAAGTTAATTGAACACATAAACTCGTATAATTAATAGGAATTGATTGACCTTCATATTGATCTAATAATTTAATATCAATTAAATAAGCTATACCAGCTGTAAATAATGTTTTTTCAATTTCATGATAAGAAATTGTTTTATCAATGAAAAATGATAAATCTTTTGTTATTTTTGGATAATTTGAATATGATTGATATAATTGTATTTTACCATTCTGAAACATCACTTGGATATTAGCCAAATTATATTCAAATAAAAATATATCAAGGGGAACATTCTCTTTTTTTGCTAAAATTGGATGAATTTGACCAAAAACACCAAAACATTGATTATCAATCCATAATTCAGCCATCCTATATGGATGTAATATTGTTTGATACTTCGAAATAGTTGGTACCTTCCATGAAAATACGCCATTAAGTTTCTGAAATAATGATTGAACTCTTCCTTTTGCTTCAAACCATGACATTGAGCGAACAGGTTGTGTAAATGTTGTTTTTCGTTTAATACCACCGAATATCCCACTAACTACTTCACTTTCTTTATAGGTACCATTCAAATCTTTCTCAAAAATGTGACCATATTCAAATCCTTCTAATTCTAGATTTCCTCGTTTAATATTTTCACTAACAACTTTAATCAAATTTGGTAATAAAGTTGTTCGTAATGTAGAATAGTCGATTGTTAATGGATTAATTAAATTTATTGTTGTTTTATTTTTTTCAGCTACTAAAGAATATTGAATTAATTCATTTAATCCATCATTAAGAAAACTATTCGTTAAAATTTTTCGAACTTGGTAACTATAATCTTCTTTACCAATCCTTAAAACAGATGGTAAATTTGTACTAAAATTATTATAACCGTGTAAACGACCAATTTCTTCAATCAGATCTATTTCTCGTTCTAAATCATCAAATCTAGATGTTGGAATTTGAACTAGCCATTCACCCTTTTTTTCGTCAAAACTAGAATCTAAATCTAAACGGTTTAAATATTTGGTAATTTGTTCAAATGATAAGTATTCGGCAGTTTTTGTTACTTTATTTTCAACAGGACCTAAAATTTGTATTAGATATTCATAGTTTAAGACTAAAAAACGAGGAGACAATTCATGACTTTGACAAGCTGTATGAATTTTACAAATTAAATTCGGATTATTAATTTTTAAAAGAAGGAGTAATCGAATTAATGCTTTAATTAGAGCGCTACTATTTAATCCTTTTTCATATCTTGCAGATCGTTCTGTTCTTAAACCTAGTAAACGGGATTGTTGACGAATTTTCTTTGAACTAAAAATTGCTCCTTCAATTAATAAAGAATTTGTAGTTGAGTTATAAGCTATGCTTTGATTTGGAATAAGTCCTGCAATACTTATAGGAAAATCATTAGCTTTAATAATTAAAATATCCTGATTTAATTCATAATTTATTGTATTATTTGCAACAAAATTAATAGGATTCTTAACTGAACTTAAACTTAAATTAAATTCAGAACATTCCAGAGTACTTTTAATTTTTTCTAGATCATATAATTCTAAAGGATATCCTGTTTCTAATAAAATATAATTTTGAAAATCTAATAAATTATTTAACGGTTCGATTTTTGAACAAATTAATTTGTTCGTTACCCATTTTGGAATCGTCAAATCAGTTAAATTTTCAACTGTTACGGCTACGAAAGTTGAATATTCACTTACTAATTTATTTATTTGAATTGTACTGTCAATTTTTTGTTCATACTCATTATTTTTTTTTATATATACTGAAGAACAGATTGATTTATTTAGTAACGCCGTCACTTCTTTTGCAATACCTTTAATTGAAAGACTATCTGCACGATTAGCTGTAGCCGAAATATCTAAGATTATATCTTCTTGATTATTTAGATCAATTTTTAAAGTTTCTTCAACTTCAAATCCACCAAGAGTCAATTTTTCTATTAAATCATCTAATTGAAAACTCTTTATATCAACTAATTCATTAAGCCAATTTAATGATGTATACATTTTTAGGTTAGAATAAAATTTTGATTAATAATTTGCTTTTGTAAATACAAGTCCATTAATATGACTATATCTTTTCATAAATCTCATAAAACGATTCCATGATTCGGGACTTTTCATAATATAAATAGCTTCAATTTTCTCAGGTTTACCATTATTGAATCTTGCATTTACATCACGAGTTTCTAAAACACCTTCTTCATCAATTAAATACATTCCTGTAATTTCCCCTTTTTTTATAGTACTTTTCGTTAATATATTTGGATTTTTAAAACAAAAAGTGGCTGTTCCTGTACTCCCATCACGTGATTTTGTTAATCGTACATCAGGTAATATAGGTTCTTTTAAACCTCGTATAAATTCAATTTTAGCTTCCATAATTTTAAATACTAAAATTAATACTATTTTTTATTTATTTATTAGGTAGTATACTGTAAATTTACAGTCAAAAGCGAAATGAACTTTAGAAAACTCTGGGGTGGCAGGATTCGAACCTACGAATGGCGGAGTCAAAGTCCACAGCCTTACCACTTGGCGACACCCCAAAATAGCAACATTATTTTAATTATATTTTTGGGCAAGAAGGGATTCGAACCCCTGACACCGTAGTTCGTAGCCACGTGCTCTAGTCCACTGAGCTACAAGCCCAAAATATGTTACATGCATACATGATACAAATATTTTATATTTTTCGTAAAGATTTTAGAAAAAATTAATTAATTTACTTGCCAGGCATTTCTAATTTATTTTAAAATTAAGTTCTGAAGTTTTATTTTGAAATTAAAAAGATAAAAAAATATGTCAAAAAAAATATTATATCAAGATAATGCTCGAAGAGCACTAGAAAAAGGCATGGGAATAATGGTTGAAGCGGTATCAGTTACATTAGGTCCTAAAGGTAGAAATGTAGTACTTGAAAAAAATTATGGCTCACCTCAAATTGTTAATGATGGTGTAACAATTGCAAAAGAAATTAAACTGCCCGATCATATTGAAAATACAGGTGTTTCTTTAATTCGTCAAGCTGCTTCAAAAACAAATGACGTAGCGGGTGATGGGACGACAACTGCTACAGTTTTAGCCTATGCCATGGTTCGAGAAGGATTAAAAAATGTAGCTGCTGGAGCCAATCCAATTTCAATCAAATTAGGTATGGAAAAAGCAACTCAATATTTAGTTAATCAAATTAATGAATTTGCTCAACCAGTTGAAGATATTCAATCAATTCAACAAGTAGCTTCAATTTCAGCCGGAAATGATAATGTTATAGGTTCTTTAATCGCAGATGCTTTAGCAAAAGTAGGAAAAGATGGTGTTATATCTCTAGAAGAAGGAAAAGGAATTACTACAGAATTAGAAATCACCGAAGGGATGAAATTTGAAAAAGGCTTTATTTCGCCTTATTTTATAACTAATACAGATAAAATGGAAGTAGTATACGATAATCCTTACATTTTATTAACAGATAAAAAAATTACATTGGTTCAACAAGATTTATTACCAATCTTAGAACAAATTACCAAAACAAAACGTCCATTATTAATTATTGCCGAAGATGTTGAAAAAGAAGCGTTAGCAACATTAATTTTAAATAAGTTACGTGGAATTGTAAATGCTGTAGCTGTTCGAGCTCCTGGCTTTGGTGAATTACGTAAACTAATGTTACAAGATATTGCTGTATTAACGGGCGGTACTGTCATAACTCAAGACGCAGGTTTAAGTTTAGAAAATGTGCAAATTAATTTATTAGGACAAGCCCGTCGAATAATCGTAACAAAAGATAGTACAACAATTGTTGGAGATGGAGAAGAAATTAACGCTGTTAAAATTCGTTGTGAACAATTACGTAAACAACTCAATACTGCTGACACGGCATACGAAAAAGAAAAATTACAAGATCGTATCGCGAAATTATCAGGTGGTATTGCAGTAATTCGTGTTGGTGCTGTAACAGAAACGGAAATGAAAGATAAAAAATTACGATTAGAAGATGCGATTAACGCTACTCGTGCAGCGGTGGAAGAAGGAATAGTTCCTGGAGGTGGTTCAACTTTAGCTCATTTAGCTAATAATTTATTAACTTGGGCCAAAATAAATCTTCAGGAAGATGAATTAGTTGGGGCATTAATTATTGCTCGAGCAATTGTTGCTCCGTTACGACGAATTGCCGAAAATGCCGGAATAAATGGAGCTGTTATCATTGAAGAAGTGCAGCAGCAAGAATTTGAAATTGGTTATGATGCTTCAAATAATAAATATGTAAATATGTTCCTACAAGGAATAGTAGATCCCGCAAAAGTAACTCGCTCTGGATTACAAAATGCAACGTCAATTGCCAGTATGATTTTAACAACAGAATGTATTATCGTAGATGAAGAAAAAAGTTTAAACGAATAAAATTATTCGTTTAAATGCTTTCATTATGCTCTATTATTTAATTCTGTATTTATTTTTATTCATTTTGATTCGCTACATTTAAATCTTTCATTTGTAATTTTAATTCGTCTAAAATAGAATTTAAAGATTCAAAATTCTCTGATTTAATTTCTTGACGAATTTTATTTATTAATTGAGTTAAATTATTTTTTTGCTCCTCAGATAATTTATCGTTTAACGTCTCTAATTCTTTTTCTGCTTCAAAACATAATGTTTCTGCTTGATTTTTAATGTCAATATTTTTTCGTTTTTCTTGATCGTCTGTTGCATATTTTTCAGCATCAGCTAACATTTTTTCAATTTCTGTTTCTTCTAAATTCGAAGCACCTTGAATTGTTACTGATTGCTCTATACCAGTTTCAACTTCTTTCGCTTTAACTGACAATAAACCGTCAACATCAATATCAAATGTAACTTCAATTTGTGGAACGCCTCTTTCTGCTTTTGGTATACCATCTAACCTAAAATTTCCTAAACTCTTATTACCACTAACTAATTCACGCTCACCTTGTAATATATGAATTTCAACATTAGTTTGGTTATCAACAGCCGTTGAAAACATCTCAGATTTCTTAACAGGAATTGTTGTATTTCGAGCAATAATTTTTGTCATAACACCACCTAATGTTTCAACACCTAATGATAGTGGTGTCACATCTAATAATAATATATCTTTGATTTCACCTGCAAGAATACCTGCTTGAATCGCTGCACCAATTGCTACTACTTCATCTGGATTTACAGATTGATTTGGTTTTTTGCCTGTTAAAGATTCAACTAAATTTTGAATCGCAGGAATTCGCGTTGAGCCACCAACTAAAACAACTTCATTGATATCTGATTTTTCAAGGCGAGCATCTGATAAAGCTTTTTCTACTGGAATCTTGCATCGTTGAATTAAACTATTACATAAACTTTCAAATTTTTCTCGAGTTAAATCGGTTTCAATATGTTTTGGTCCAGTTTTATCAGCTGTAATAAACGGTAAATGAATAGTTGTTTTTTCAACAGTTGATAATTCCATTTTTGCCTTTTCGGCTGCTTCTGTCAATCTTTGTAAAGCTTGAATATCAGTTGTTAAATTAATACCTTCCTTTTCTTTGAAATCATTGATAAGCCAGTCAACTAACACTTTATCAAAATCATCTCCTCCTAAATTTGTATCGCCTGCCGTTGATAATACTTCAAAAATACCATCTCCTACTTCTAAAACAGATACATCAAATGTTCCCCCTCCCAAATCAAAAACCAAAATAGTTTCATTTTGTTTTTTATCTAAACCATACGCTAGTGACGCCGCTGTTGGTTCATTTATAATTCGCAATACTTCAATTCCAGCAATTTTACCTGCATCCATAGTGGCTTGCCTTTGCGAATTATTAAAATATGCCGGTACTGTAATAACTGCTTGTGTTACGTCTTGTCCAAGATATGTACTTGCATCACGGATTAATTTTCTTAGTATCTGTGCAGAAATTTCTTCAGGACTAAATTCTTTGTTTAAAGATGAACAGTTAATTTTAATATTACCGTTTGAATCTTTTAAAACTTTATAAGGTAATTCTTTTGCTCCTTTTGAAAGTTCAGTTTCTTTAGAACCAATAAATCGTTTTACTGAAAAAAAGGTATTTTCAGGGTTAATAACAGCTTGACGTTTTGCAATTTGACCTACTAATAAATCTTGTTTTTTCGTATAAGCAACAATAGATGGGGTTGTACGTAAACCTTCTGCGTTCGGAATAACACTTGGTTGTCCCCCTTCAATTGCTGCAACTACTGAGTTTGTTGTACCTAAATCAATTCCAACTACTTTTGCCATATTAATTTTTATTTAAATTAAGTTTTTATATTTTAGTTATACTTTATGAGTGTAGTTTAGAGATAGATTCAAAACCGTAATTATTTTAATAAAAGTGTTTATTTACCTTATCTAGACAAATTTCTCAAAATTTCTTAAATTAATGATGATAATAAAATAATTTCAATTATTTTATTAGTTTTTTCATTAATTATTGTTGTTTTCATAAAGCTGTTAATATTTAATATATCTTTTGGAGAAAAATTGTGACTTTAGGTTTATTAGGTAACAAAATTGGTATGACTCAAATTTTTGATGAATCTGGTAATATTATCCCAGTAACAATATTAAAAATTGGACCTTGCGTTATTACACAAATTAAAACAGTTTTAACTGATGGGTATAATGCAATTCAAGTTGGGTATGGGTCTGTTCCGAGTAAATATTTAACTCAACCTGAGTTAGGTCATTTACAAAAATCAAATATTCAACCATTAAAATATTTAAAAGAATTTCGGATAGAAAATCCTGAAGAATTTGTAATTGGACAAATTTTAAATGTTGAGTCTTTTTCGAGTGGTCAACTTATAAATATTACAGGAAAAAGTACAGGAAAAGGATTTTCTGGTCTTCAAAAACGCTATAATTTTGCACGTGGTCCAATGACACATGGTTCAAAAAATCATAGAGCTCCAGGTTCAATTGGGATGGGGACTGATCCTGGACGTGTCTTACCAGGCAAAAAAATGGCTGGACAATTAGGAAATAAAGTTACACATATTAAAAAATTAAAAATTATTCAAGTTAATAGTGAGGAAAATATTTTAGTAATTAAGGGCTCTGTACCAGGAAAACCTGGAAATTTATTAAGTATTTCTGCGTCAGAATAACTAAATTTTTATTAACAAAGAAACGATTAGCAATAAAATCAAGTATGACTGTTCAAAAATTTATTAAATATAATTCTTTCAATATAAATGGACAAGTCTTAAATAATGAGCATGAATTGCAATTAAATGTTCTTGAAAAATCGGGAAACTATTTAATTCATAAAGATATTTTAAGACATCAAATTTCTCAAAAGCAAGGAACGGTTTCAACTAAAACAAGAAGTGAAGTTCGTGGAGGTGGAAGAAAACCATGGCGACAAAAAGGAACCGGACGGGCAAGAGCAGGTTCAAATCGTTCACCATTATGGAAAGGCGGGGGTGTTATTTTTGGACCCAAACCAAAAAAAACTATATTAAAGTTAAATAAAAAAGAGCGAAAACTCGCATTACAAACTTTACTATATAACAAACGAAATATTATTTCAGTAATTGAAGATTTAGAAAACGCAATTGAGATACCAAAAACACAAACGTTTTTGAATATTTGTAAAAATTGTGGAATTGATTTAAATAAAAAAGTTTTAATTGTTGTGGCAAATAAGACACAAGCTTTAAAATTATCAATGCGAAATATTAAAAATGTTGAATTAATATTAGCATCAAATTTAAATACACTAAGTATTCTAAAAGCAAAACAAATATTATTAACACCATCAGCTGTAAATGAAATAAAGGAGATTTATTGTGATTGATTCTTCATATTTTAATCTTAGCAGTAATAATATTATTAAATATCCAATTATTACTGATAAAGCCACAAGACTTTTAGAAAATAATCAATATAGTTTCATTGTAAATTCGTCTTCAGATAAACTTACAATTAAAGCAACAATTGAATATTTATTCAATGTAAAAGTTACAAAAGTAACTACTTCTCACCTTCCAAGAAAGAAAAAACGTATTGGAAAATATGTTGGTTGGAAATCACAGTATAAAAAAGCAATTGTCACTTTAGCTGATGGCGACACAATAAACTTATTTGCAGAAAATTAACATTTATATAATTTAAATTAATCAAGTTTATGAGCATTCGTCTTTATAAATCATACACGCCGGGCACAAGAAGTCGTGCCTTACTAACATTTTCGGAAATTACAACCAATAAACCAGAAAAAAGTCTGATTCGAAAAAACCATCAGAAAAAGGGTCGTAATAATCAAGGTCGAATCACGATTCGTCATAGAGGTGGTGGACATAAGAAAAAATACCGTTTAATTGATTTTAATCGTAACAAACATTACATTGAAGCAACTGTATCTTCAATTGAATATGACCCGAATCGTAATGCCCGAATTGCATTATTACATTATAACGATGGAGAAAAACGTTATGTATTACATCCAAATAAAATTACCGTTGGTGATAAACTTATTTCTGGCTCAGGTGTGCCACTAAATATTGGTAATACATTACCTTTGGAAGAAATTCCATTAGGGACATCAGTACATAATATTGAATTAATACCACGTCGGGGTGGTCAAATTGTACGATCAGCTGGAACTTCTGCAAAAATTTTAGCAAAAGAAGGTAATTATGTAACTTTACGATTACCATCAAAAGAAGTTCGTTTAATTCGGAAAGAATGTTTTGCTACCATTGGTGAAATAAGTAATAATGAAGCATTTTTAGTTCAAAGTGGAAAAGCAGGTCGAACACGTTGGTTAGGAAAACGTCCAACAGTACGAGGGTCTGTTATGAATCCATGTGATCACCCACATGGTGGTGGTGAAGGTCGAACGCCAATAGGACGTAGTCGTCCGTTAACTCCTTGGGGTAAACCCGCTTTAGGAATTAAAACACGAAAACCAAAAAAAATAAGCAATGCTTATATTCTTCGTCGTCGAGGATAATTGAAAATTTAATAAACTATAAAGAATTACCATATTACTAAGATGCCAAGATCATTAAAAAAAGGCCCTTTTATTGCGTATCATTTATTGAAAAAAATTGATAAAATGAATGCGTTAGGAAAAAAGGAGACAATCACAACATGGTCACGTAGTTCAACAATATTACCAAGTATGGTTGGACATACTATTGCCATTTATAATGGGAAACAACATGTACCAATTTTTATTTCGGATCAACTTGTTGGCCATAAATTAGGAGAATTTGTTTCGACACGGACGTTTAAAACCCATATTAAAACGGATAGAAAAACAAAACGCTAAGAAAACTTTTCTATGGTACAAAAAATTGTAGATCCATACTTTCATATTCAAACTTTTAATGTGAAAGTTGATAAACAATTATCACCAATTGCAGAAACAATATTAAAGAGTTTTAATTATAAGCTTTATTATTATGTAATTGATGATCTTTTTTATCTTTTAAAATCAGATCCAAATGAACGTGATTATCTTTTAAACATTTTACATTCAAGCGTTATTTTTCTTCAAAATAATTTATATATCAATTTTTTTGATATCTATGTTTATGAAATAACTATAAATGAAATATCAAAATTTAATCGATTTTTAACTGAAGAATCAAAGCCATATCAAAAATCAACACAGATTACTATTAAATTAGCGTATCAAGTGAAGCCTATTTCTAAAAAACTTGAAACAATTTGGTAATGTTTATCAAAAAAATGCGTTAATGTTTTTAAAGTGTTTAAAAATTAATCATAGTTTTTTTAATTCGTTTTCCTATTTAGTTTCAAGGTGATTTTTAGAATTTTCATAAACTTAATATATAAATAAAAAGAAAAATTTAAACAAATTGTTATGTCTAACGTTCAATCAGTCAAGGCGGTAGCCAAATATATTAGAATGTCTCCCCATAAAGTTCGTCGAGTTTTAGATCAAATCCGAGGTCGTTCATATCAAGAAGCCCTAATGATCTTAGAATTTTTACCGTATAGTGCTGGTGGACCTGTTTGGCAAATAGTACATTCTGCAGCAGCAAATGCAAAAAATAACTATAATTTAGACAAAAAAAAATTAATTATAGATACAGTATATGCTGATGAAGGACCTAAATTAAAACGTATTAGACCACGTGCACAGGGTCGGGCATATAAAATTTTAAAACCAACATGTCATATTACAATCGTTGTAAAAGAAGCAAATTAATTGACTGTATAAACTCTATTTAATTTAAAAGGATTATTTCGGTGGGACAAAAAACACATCCATTAGGATTTCGCTTAGGAATTACACAAGAACATAGATCAGCCTGGTATGCGAATTTTAATCAATACAGTAATTTACTAAAAGAAGATGATCTAATAAGAAGCTATTTAAATAAACTAACAAAAGCTGCAAGTATTTCAAATATTAAAATTAATCGTAATGGTTTGGGTGATCAAATTCAATTAAATATTGAAACTGGAAGGCCCGGAGCTTTAGTTGGAGAAAATGGCTTAGGAATTGAAAATTTATTAAAAAATATAAAAAAGCTTTTACCTTCTAATCGTCAAATAACTATTAATATTATTGAAGTTGAAAAAGTAAATTTAAATGCTTCACTAATTGGCGATTTAGTAGTTAAACAATTAGAGGATCGAGTAGCATTCAGAAGGGCTATTAGAGAAGCTATGCAAGCAGCAAATGCCGATAATGTTAGTGGTATTAAAATTCAAGTGTCTGGGCGTTTAAATGGTGCAGAAATTGCACGAAGTGAATGGATTCGAGAAGGCCGAGTACCATTACAAACATTAAGAGCAGATATCGATTATTGTACAAAAGAAGCAAATACAATATATGGCGTATTAGGCGTTAAAGTTTGGTTATTTAAAAATGAAATTTTAAAAAAATAGATAGAAAATATAGCTTTTACAAAAATAATTTCTTATGTTAAGTCCAAAAAGAACAAAATATCGAAAATATCATCGTGGTCGTATGCGTGGCAAGGCAACACGTGGAAATGAAATATCATTTGGCGAATACGGCTTACAAGCTTTAGAACCGACGTGGATTACTTCACGCCAAATTGAGGCAGCTCGTCGTACAATAACTCGTTATACAAAACGTGGAGCTTCATTATGGATTCGAATTTTTCCAGATAAAACTGTAACCGCACGAGCAGCTGAATCAAGAATGGGATCTGGAAAAGGGGCTGTTGATTATTGGGTAGCAACCGTTAAACCTGGTACAATTTTATTTGAAATTAGCTCAGTTCCAGAAGAAATTGCTAGAGGCGCTTTTAATTTAGCAGCCTATAAACTTCCAATAAAAACAAAATTTATTAGTAAAACAAATATTTAAGATGATATGAGCTTACCTAAATTTACCGAAATTAAAGAACTTTCAAATACAGAAATTTCTAACACCATTATTAAAATGGAAAAAGAATTGTTTAGTTTAAGATTTAAAAAAGCAACACGCCAAAGTTTTAAATCACATGAAATCAAATTTGCAAAAAGACGATTAGCCCAACTAAAAACTTTTTTAACTTTACGATTAGATGCATTAGAAGAATCACAGAATAATGCGGTTGCAAATTTAATCAAAAAACAAAATTATTTACCTGGAAACTTTTAAATACTATTACATATAAGGAGTTTGAATGCCAGTAAAAGAAAAAGTTGGAATTGTTGTTAGTAATAAAATGGAGAAGACTATTGTTGTCCAAATTGAAAGTAGATTTCCACATCCTATTTATTCAAAAACAATGGTTAAAACAAAAAAATATTTAGCTCATGATGAGATGGAGCAATGTAATATTGGTGATGAGGTATTAATTCAAGAAACTCGACCATTAAGTAAAAGAAAACGTTGGACATTAACCAAGATTCTTTCAAAATCATCGTTAATTAATTAAAATTTAAATTTTATGATCTATCCACAAACTATGTTAACAGTAGCTGACAATACAGGTGCTAAAAAAATTATGTGTATTCGCGTTTTAGGTGGAAATCGAAAATATGCAAAAATTGGTGACACAATTATTGGTGTAGTTAAAGAAGCAATTCCAAATATGCCAATTAAACGATCAGATATTGTAAGAGCTATTGTTGTAAGAACTTGTAAATCTATTCGTCGTCAAGATGGTATGTATATACGTTTTGATGATAATGCTGCGGTTATTGTAAATTTAGATAACAATCCTCGTGGAACAAGAGTTTTCGGTCCTGTTGCACGTGAAATACGTGATAAAAATTTCTCAAAAATTGTTTCATTGGCTCCGGAGGTTTTATAGATGGGACGTAAACAAAAGATGCCTATTAAAGTTGGTGATACTATAAAAGTAATTTCAGGTTTTGATAAAAATAAAACAGGTCAAGTGATTAAAATTTATAAAAACACAGGAAAAATTCTTGTTAAAGGAATTAATTATAAATTTAAACATATTAAGCCTACAACAGATAATGAAATAGGAGAAATCAAACAAATTGAAGCACCTATTCATCATTCAAATGTAAAATTAAATGTAACAAAGTCTTAAAAAAATGCGCAATCCAAATTCATTAGAAGAAGTCGCTGAAATTCAAAGTTTATTAACAGACATTAAAAAAGAATATAATGATGGAATAAGAGCAGTTTTAGAAAAAAACCATCCTAATTTATTTAGAAATGTTCATACCGTTCCAAAATTAAAAAAAATTCATATTAATCGAGGTTTAGGTTTATCAGCGCAAAATACAAATATTTTGAAAAAAAGTATTCAAGAATTTAGTTTAATTACTGGACAAAAACCAATTATTACAAGAGCAAAAAAAGCTATTGCAGGCTTTAAAATTCGGGAAGAAATGGAATTAGGTCTAACTACGACATTGCGTGGTGAAAAAATGTACGCTTTTTTAACAAAACTTATTTTCTTTACTTTTGCTCAAATTCGTGATTTTCGCGGGTTATCGGTTCGAAGTTTTGATAAAGCTGGAAATTATACTTTAGGTTTAAAAGAACAATTAATTTTTCCAGAAATTGATTATGAAGATGTTGATCAAGTTCAAGGTTTTAGTATTACTTTAGTATTTTCTGCTTCAAATCCTAAAACACGTTCTCGTACTTTTGATCGAGTTTTAAATGGAATGATTCTATTAAAATTCTTACGTTTTCCTTTAAAAGATTGTGGATATTATGAAAAATATACTTCTTTACCTGAAGTTAATCAAGTTTGGGATAAAAAGAGACATTTACGTCGTAAACGTTGGTCACAAGAATAAAAAACTTTAAAAAAAGAAGGAGAAAAATGTGGTAACAGATACAATTTCAGATATGCTTACGCGTATTAGAAATGCAAATATGGTAAAACATCAAATTGTACAAGTTCCAAGTACAAAAATGTCATATGCAATCGCAACAATTTTAAAAGATGAAGGTTTTATTGAAAACTTTGAAGTTTATAACGAAAATTCTTATTCATACCTTTTAGTTTCTTTAAAATATAAAGGAAAATTGCGTGAACCTGTTATATCTAACCTAGAACGGATAAGTAAACCAGGTTTACGAGTGTATGCAAATTCAAAAGAACTACCAAAAGTTTTAGATGATTTAGGCATTGCAATTATGTCAACATCAAAAGGTGTGATGACAAATTTCAAAGCAAAAGAACTTGGAATTGGTGGTGAAGTTTTATGTTATATTTGGTAATCGGAGTAATTAAAAAATATGTCACGTATCGGAAAATTACCAATTAAAATACCTGCAGGTGTTAATATTACAAATAATGGATTAGAAATTATAGTAAAAGGTAAATTTGGAACCTTACAAAACCAGCTTCCTGATTCATTAAGTATTCAACAAACTGATAGTAATTTAATTGTCACTCTACAAAAGCACACTCGAGAAGGTCGCGCTTTACATGGATTATATCGCACTTTAATTAACAATATGGTAATTGGTGTATCAGAACAATTCCAAATAAATTTAAACTTAAAAGGTGTTGGATATCGAGCGGCTGTTCAAGGAAAATCCATTATATTAAATTTAGGATATAGTCATCCCATAGAAATGGAAATTCCTGAAGGTATTTCTGTTGAAGTTGTAAAAAATGTTGATATTAATCTTAAAGGTTGTGATAAAGAACAATTAGGTTTATTTGCCGCAAAAATTCGTGCATGGCGGTTACCTGAACCTTATAAGGGTAAAGGTATTATTTACGAAGGAGAAATTGTAAAACGTAAAGCCGGTAAATCAGGAAAAAAATAAATAGTTTTCGCTGATATATATATTTTAAAATTATTAACGTTAATCTCAAAAATAATTTATGAAATTATCAAAACGAGTTTTACTAAAACTCAAAAATAAAAATAAAAAATTAAAGCCTCAAAAATTTAAGCGTTTAAAACGTGAGAGTTTAAGAGGTTTAGTAAAAGGAACACAAGAGCGACCACGTTTATCTGTTTATCGCTCAAATGAAAATATTTACGCTCAAATTATTGACGATACAACATCAAAAACTCTTGTTTCGTGTTCAACGCTAGACCGTGATATTTTACTTGAAACTAAAACTGGCAGAACATGTGAAGCGTCACGATTAATGGGGCAAAAATTAGCCGAACTTAGTTTAAAAAAAAATATTACAAAAATTGTATTTGATCGAGGACCGTATCTTTATCATGGACGAATTAAAGCATTAGCTGACGGTGCACGAGCAGGTGGTCTTCAATTCTAATAAATAATTTGAAAATTACAACTATAAGTTTAACAAATTTTATGAGTACCGATTTAAAACAAGTTAATAAATTAAAAAAAAATTCACGACGAATTGATAATAAAACTGAAAAGAAATTCGTTGAACGATTAATAAAAATAAGTCGTGTATCGAAAGTAACAAAAGGAGGAAAAAAATTAAGTTTCCGCGCAATTGTTGTTATCGGCGATGAAAATGGACAAGTAGGTGTTGGAGTTGCAAAAGCAGATGATGTAGTAAATGCTTTTAAAAAAGCTAAAACAGATGGACATAAAAATTTAATAAAAATTCCTATTACAAAATCACTTACAATTCCGCATCGTGTTACTGGTAATTTCGGAGCATGTAAAATTATTATGCGTCCTTCAATTGAAGGCTCAGGTGTAATTGCTGGTGGATCAGTTCGTACAGTGTTAGAAGTTGCTGGAATTAAAAATGTGATTGCCAAACAATTAGGATCTGATAACTTATTAAATAACGCTCGAGCTTCTATTTGTGCATTAGCAAATTTAACTACAAAATCACAAATAACAAAAAAACGTGATCTTAATTTAAATTAAGAGTAACTATTTAATATTAAAATATGATTAAACAAACTAATGATAAAAATATTCTTTTAAATCGATTATTATTAAGTTTAGGAATATTAATTTTTATTCGAATTGGGACATTTTTGCCAGTTCCTGGAATAAACCATAATCATTTAGCTTTTTATCTTGAGCGTCATTCAATAACACGAAATCTAGTCAGCACTTTTGCAGGAAATGATACATTTGTAATAGGTATATTTACATTAAATATCTTTCCATATATCAATGCATCAATTTTAATGCAATTATTACTTAGTATATTTCCAAGTCTTTCAAAATTACAAAAAGAAGGCGGAGCAGAAGGTCGTCGAACAATTAATAAGCTAACAAGAATAATTACTTTAGGATGGGCTTTAATTCAGAGTTTCAGTATTGCATTTTATTTAAAAAAAGTATTATTTGATTGGAATATTTACTTAGCGGGCCAAATTATTATTTGGTTAACGACTGGAGCAATGATTGTTTTATGGCTAAGTGAAATTATCACTGAATATGGACTTGGAAATGGGGCCTCATTACTAATATACACAAATATTGTTTCGAACTTGCCAAACTTAGGAAAAAATGTATTTCTAAAAGCAAGCGAAAATATTTCAAGTGTTTCTTGGTTAATAATTAGTTTATTATTATTTACTGCGATATATGGAATTGTTTTATTACAAGAAGCTACACGCGTTATTCCATTAATATCATCCAAACAATTAACAAAAACAACCGATTCAGTTCTAAAGTCATCATTATTAGAAAATAACTATATTCCATTACGATTTAATCAAGCAGGAGTTATGCCAATAATATTAACAACTGCAGTATTAGTGATTCCAAATTATATAAATAATCTAGGTTTATTACCTTTTACTACACTTCCAGTGTTTTTTAAATCATCAAATGTTATTTACTGGATTAGTTATTTTATTTTAATCTTAATATTTAGTTCATTTTATTCAACAATTGTTCTAAATCCGAAAGATATATCAAATGACTTGCAAAAAATGGCTGTCTCAATTCCTGGAATAAGACCAGGGGTTGAAACTACATTTTATTTAAAAAAAGTTATGCAACGGGTAACATATTTAGGTGCAATTATGTTATCAATTCTTGCTACATTACCAAATTTAATTGAAACAATATTACCAGGTTCCAGTTTTAATGGCTTAGGTACTACATCATTACTAATTTTAGTTGGAGTAATTTTGGAATTATCAAGAGAAATCCGAAGTATTATTCTGTCAAATATTTATAATGATATGTTTGATTAATTTAGATCAAAAAAAATTATTAGAAAAATTAAAATGAAAGTTCGTCCTTCAGTAAAAAAAATATGCGATAAATGTCGTGTAATTAAACGACATGGAAAAGTTATGGTAATTTGTGAAAATCCAAAACATAAACAACGTCAAGGTTAATAATTTTAAGGAGTTAACATTGTGGTAAGATTAGTAGGGGTAGATTTACCAAGGAATAAACGTATCGAATACGCTTTAACTTATATACATGGAATTGGTATTAATAAAGCACGAGACATTTTGGCATTAGCTAATATTAGCTTAGATATTCGAACAAATGATTTAACAACAGAACAAACTGTAGCATTACGTAAAGTTTTAGAAGAAACAAATTTAATGCTTGAAGGTGACTTAAGACGTTTCAATGGATTAAATATTAAACGATTAAATGAAATTAATTGTCATCGCGGAAAGAGACATCGAAATAGTCTACCTGTTCGTGGTCAAAGAACAAGAACAAATGCACGTTCGCGACGTGGGGCTAAAAAAACTGTAACAGGTAAGAAAAAATAATTTCATTTCTTAAGAACGTTATAATAATTTAAAATTTTAATATATATGGCACAGAAAATTCGTAAAGCAGCCTTTAAAAAAGATAAAAATAATTTAGTTACTGGTGTTGTACATATTCAATCAACATTTAATAATACGATTGTAACCATTACAAATTTAACGGGTGATACAATTTCATGGGCTTCAGCGGGAAGTTCTGGATTTAAAGGCGCTAGGAAAGGAACTCCCTTTGCGGCACAAACAGCGGCCGAGAAAGCAGCTTTAGAAGCTTTAAGTACAGGAATGAAAAACGTGGAAGTTTTAATCAAAGGTCAAGGATCAGGTAGAGAAACAGCAATTCGAGCAATTGAAGGAGCTGGTTTTGAAATTCTTTCAATTCATGATATAACACCTGTGCCTCACAATGGATGTCGACCTCCAAAACGTCGAAGAGTTTAATAATTTATATTTCTAAGAATTCTAGACTAAGTTTAAACTATGACTCTGAATAATTTATATGTTAAATGCTTAAAATCAGAGAAAATTGAATCTGGTTCAATGTATGGTCAGTTTTTAATAAATTCTTTACGACCAGGCCAAGGAATAACAATCGGAAATCTTTTACGACGTGTTCTTCTAAGTGATTTAGAGGGAACTACAATTACAGCGGTTCGTATTGCTGGTGTTCAAGATGAATTTTCGATAATCCCAGGAATACGTGAAGATATCTTAGAAATTTTATTAAATTTAAAAGGAGTTGTTATTAAAAGTGCTACTCCTGATATATCATTTGGACGTTTAAAAATTAAAGGTCCTGCTGTTGTTACTGCTGATTCAATCCAATTGCCACCAAATATTGAAATTATAAATCCCAATCATTACATAGCAACAATTTCAACCTCAAATGTGCTTGAAATTGAATTTAAATTTGAACGTGGTACGGGTTACAAACTAGCAGGTCAAACATTTTGTGATAAATCTGAAGATTTTCTTCAGATTGATGCTATTTTCATGCCAATTCAAAAAGTCGATTTTAAAATAGAAAATGTGTATGATAATTCAAATTCAATTACAGAGCGATTATTTTTAGATATTTGGACAAATGGAAGTATTTCTCCGGATGATGCAATTTCTTATGCATCAAAGTTTATTATTGAATTTTTTAATTCATTATTAGAAAATAAAATTACGCAAAACTTAGATATCGTCGAAGATCCAAATTCTTTAACACAATTAAATCCTCATATTAATATTGCAATTGAAGAATTACAGTTGTCAGTACGGGCTTACAATTGTTTAAAACGCGCTCAAATAAATACTATTGGAGATTTATTAGAATACTCTCCAGAAAAGTTACAAGAACTTAAAAACTTTGGTCGAAAATCGGCTGATGAAGTTTTTACTACTCTGAAAAATAAACTCGGAATAGTTTTAAAATAATTACTTATTTAATTAATAAATATTTTATGAATGAAACATTTATTCCAGCGTCTAACTATATAAGAAAGAAATGGTATGTAATTGATTGTAAGGATGAACGATTAGGTCGCATTTCTTCTTCAATAGTTGGATTATTATCTGGAAAAATTAAACCTTATTATCATCCTGCTATTGACGTGGGTGATTATGTTATTTTAATTAATGCAGATGCTCTTAAATTTGACCGAGAAATTGAACGAAGATATGTATTCCAACCAGGTCGACCTGGTTCATCATTAAAAACGATTGTTAATGCGCTTCCAAAACAAATTATAGAAAAAGCGATTTATGGGATGATGCCAAATGGTTTAGCAAAAAAACAGTTATCAAATCGATTAAAAATTTATTTAGGGTCCGATCATCCACATAACGCTCAGAATCCTGTTAAAATAGATAATCTTGAAACTTTCCCTAATAATTTATAAAAATTTTTATTATGAAAAAACTACAAAAAGATCAAATAGGTCTAGGAAAACGAAAAAGTGCAATAGCACGGGTATTTTTAATTCCTGGAAAAGGAGACCTTCTTATTAATAAAACAAAAGGTGAGAAATACTTACAATATAATCAAATGTATCTTAATAAAATTTGGGAGCCTTTAAGACAATTAAATTTAGAAACCCAATTTGACATTATTGTTTTAGTTAAAGGTGGTGGATTGACGGGTCAAACCGAGGCTATTCAATTAGGTGTTGCACGCTTACTTTGTAAAATAGATCCACAATATAGAACTATATTAAAACCATTTGGTCTCTTAACAAGAGATGCTCGTATTAAAGAACGTAAAAAATATGGTTTAAGAAAAGCAAGAAAAGCACCACAATATTCGAAACGTTAATTTTATTAAATTTAATTATAAACATATGCCAAAAGTAGAAATTCATCCAACATGGTTTGATAATGCAACTGTTTTTTGTGATGGTAAGCCTTTATGTACAGTTGGTTCAACAAAAAAAGAAGTACAAGTTGATATTTGGTTAGGTAATCATCCCTTTTATAATACGACCTCAGATATTATTGATAGTGAAGGGCGTGTTGAAAGATTCATGAAAAAATACGGTTTAAATTCACGAAATTAAAAAATATTTAAATATAAACAATTTTTCCAAATTATGCCAACGATTCAACAATTAGTTCGATCAAGACGAATTCAAATTAACAAAAAAACAAAATCTCCTGCATTAGTAAATTGTCCTCAACGACGCGGGGTTTGTACACGTGTTTACACAACAACACCAAAAAAACCAAATTCAGCAATTCGTAAAGTTGCTCGTGTTCGTTTAACTTCAGGTTTTGAAGTAACAGCCTACATCCCTGGAATCGGACATAATTTACAAGAACATTCTGTTGTCTTAATTCGCGGTGGACGTGTAAAAGATTTACCTGGTGTACGATATCATATTATTCGTGGCGCTTTGGATAGTGGGGGTGTAAAAAATCGTACACAAGGTCGTTCTAAATACGGTGTAAAGAAACCGAAAAAAGATAAATAATTAGAATATATTTATCATTATAACTAATAATGTATTTTTCTAACATATATCCTTCTATTTAAATTTATAAACTTATATCTGATATTATGTCTCGTCGAAATATTTCAAAAAAAAGATTTCCGGAAGCGGATCCCAACTATAATAGTTATTTAGTAAGCTTATTAGTTAGTCGAATTTTAAAATCGGGTAAAAAAAATTTGGCACAAAATATTGTGACTAGTGCTTTTGAAATTATTCAAGCAAAAACAAATGAAGACCCGGTTACTGTTTTTGAAAGAGCAATTCGAAACGCTAGCCCAGTTGTAGAAGTTAAAGCTCGCCGAATAGGTGGTTCAACTTATCAGGTTCCTGTAGAAGTTAGTGGGTTCCGAGCAACAAATTTAGCTTTACGTTGGATTATTACATATGCACATCAACGAGTTGGAAGGAGTATGTCTATAAAATTAGCAAGTGAAATTATTGACACTGCTAATGACATCGGTAATACTATTAAGAAGAAAGAAGAAACTCATCGAATGGCCGATGCTAATAAAGCATTTGCACATTTTAGATATTAATGTAAAAATTATTAATTCTCGCTAAAAGCTTTTCTTATTCTATTAATAGATTAAAACTAAATTTTAAAGTTAAAGGAATTTATAAAATGGCACGCGAAAAATTTGAACGTACAAAACCTCATGTTAACATTGGTACAATCGGCCACGTAGATCACGGTAAAACAACATTAACAGCAGCGATTACAGCAACATTATCATTAGATGGTTCAAACACTGCTAAAGCTTATGATGAAATTGATGGTGCACCCGAAGAACGTGCACGTGGGATTACAATTAATACAGCTCATGTAGAGTATCAAACGGAAAAACGTCACTATGCTCACGTAGATTGTCCAGGTCATGCTGATTATGTAAAAAATATGATTACAGGTGCTGCACAAATGGATGGAGCTATTTTAGTTGTATCAGCAGCAGATGGCCCAATGCCGCAAACGCGTGAACATATTTTATTAGCTAAACAAGTAGGGGTTCCAGATATTGTTGTTTTCTTAAATAAAGAAGATCAAGTAGATGATCCAGAATTATTAGAATTAGTTGAATTAGAGGTTCGTGAATTATTATCAGCTTATGATTTCCCAGGTGATGATATCCCTATTTGTCCAGGTTCAGCTTTACAAGCTATTGAAGCAATTTCAGCGGATCCAAGCATTCGACGTGGTGATAATCCATGGGTTGATAAAATTTATGCGTTAATGGACGCAGTTGATGAATATATACCAACTCCAGAACGTGATGTTGAAAAAACATTCTTAATGGCAATTGAAGATGTTTTCTCAATTACAGGTCGTGGTACAGTAGCAACAGGACGTATTGAACGTGGTGTTATCAAAGTCGGAGATAATGTTGAAATTGTAGGAATTTCTGATACTCAAACAACAACTATTACCGGTATTGAAATGTTCCAAAAAACGTTAGATGAAGGATTTGCCGGAGATAATGTTGGTATTTTATTACGTGGTGTTACTCGTGAAAATATTGAACGTGGTATGGTTTTAGCGAAACCAGGTACGATTACACCACATACAAGTTTTGAATCGGAAGTATATGTACTAACAAAAGAAGAAGGTGGTCGTCATACTCCATTCTTTACAGGTTACCGTCCACAATTTTATGTACGTACAACTGACGTTACAGGTTCAATTACACAATTTACGGCAGATGATGGTAGTGTAGTTGAAATGGTAATGCCTGGTGACCGTATTAAAATGACTGCTGAATTAATTTATCCGGTTGCTATTGAAGAAGGTATGCGATTTGCCATTCGGGAAGGTGGTCGAACTATCGGTGCGGGTGTTGTGTCTAAAATTGTTAAATAGTTAAAAAAATTTATGGAAATCAAAATGAATGAAAAAATTCGTGTAAGATTAGAATCTTTTAATCATGAATTATTAACAGCAGCATGTAAAAAATTAATTGACTTAATTGAAATGCATGAAGTAAATAAATTTAGCATGGTTTCTTTACCAACGGATAAACGTATATATTGTGTGTTACGTTCACCGCACGTAGATAAAGATTCAAGAGAGCATTTTGAAATTCGTGTACATAAAAGAGTTTTAGATATTTTCTATGACCCGAGTATAAATATATTTGAAATTTTATCAAAATCAGATTTACCACCCGGAATTTTATATCGAATTTGTTTATCATAAACGAATAATACAGTATTTTAGTATATAAATTACTAAAATACTGTATTAAGAGCATTATTTTTTATAACAACCTATGTCAAAATATTATATTAGAATTTTTTAAATTAACTTGGGGACGGAGGGACTTGAACCCTCACGCACTATCACTAGGCAACGGATTTTAAGTCCGTCGTGTCTACCAATTCCACCACATCCCCTCAATTATTAGTTACATATAGATCTATGATACAATTCTTTCGATTAAAAAGCAATAATATAGAAAAATTATAAGAGGCGGCACCCAGATTCGAACTGGGGATCGAGGATTTGCAATCCACTGCCTTACCACTTGGCCATACCGCCAATCTAATTTTGCAATTTATAACTTTATAGACTATAATAAATATTAGATTATAAATCAAGCTATTACAACTAAAAATTCTGTAATTAGAAAATTTGAGTTTGGGAGTAAAAAGAATTAAATACTAGTTTCAAATCTTAAAAATTAGACTTTAGTATGTTTAAGATAAATTAAAAGGAGTTCAAATAAATGTTTGAAAAATTTACCGAAGGTGCCATTAAAGTAATCATGTTGTCACAAGAAGAAGCTCGTCGGATGGGGCATAATTTTGTAGGTACCGAACAACTATTACTTGGTGTGATTGGTCAACGTCATGGTATTGGAGCGCGAGCGTTAAAAAAAATGAAAGTTACATTAAAAAAAGCTCGTCGAGAAATTGAATTATATATAGGTAGAGGTACAGGATTTGTTGCATCAGAAATTCCTTTTACTCCACGGGCAAAACGGGTTTTAGAAATGGCGGTTCATGAAGGAAAAGATCTTGGTCAGAATTTTGTAGGTACTGAACATATATTACTGGCTTTGATTGGTGAATCGGACGGTGTTGCTATGCGAACTTTAGATAAACTAAAAGTCGATATCCCAAAATTACGGAATCTGATTTTAGCTTATATAGAAGAAAATCAAGAAGAAATTTTACGCCCATTAACACAAGCAGAAAAATTTTTGCTAGAACGAGATAAAAAAGGCAGCCAAACACCAACATTAGATGAATATTCTGAAAATATTTCAAAAGAAGCTGTAGAAGGTAAATTGGATCCTGTAATTGGACGTGATAAAGAAATTCATGAAGTAATTAAAGTTTTAGCTCGTCGTCGAAAGAATAATCCAGTTTTAATTGGAGAACCTGGAGTAGGTAAAACAGCGGTTGCTGAAGGTTTAGCACAATTAATTTTAACAGAAAAAGCTCCAGATTTTTTAGATGGTCATTTAATTATGGCTTTAGATTTGGGTTCAATTTTAGCCGGAACAAAATATCGTGGAGAATTTGAAGAACGTTTAAAACGAATTGTTGAAGAAGCACAAAATGATGCTGCCGTTATTCTTGTTATTGATGAAATTCATACGTTAGTTGGAGCTGGGGCTGCTGAAGGTGCTGTAGATGCGGCAAATATATTGAAACCTGCTTTAGCACGCGGAAAATTTAGATGTATAGGAGCAACAACTATTGATGAATATCGGAAATATATTGAACGTGATCCTGCTTTAGAACGACGATTTCAACCAGTTCATGTAGAAGAACCTAGTGTTGCAGTAACCATTGATATTTTACGTGGCTTACGCTCAAAATTTGAACAACACCACACCTTAACGTACCATGATAAAGCAGTTGAACAAGCAGCAATTTTAGCGGATAAATTTATTGCTGATCGTTTTTTACCAGATAAAGCAATTGATGTATTAGATGAAGCCGGTTCAAGGGTTCGATTAGAAAATCGACGCCTACCCCTTGGAATGAAACGTTTATTAAAAGAATTACAAGATACTTTACGCGATAAAGAAGAAAGTATTAAAGAACATGATTTTGATATTGCTAAACAATTAGTTGACCATGAAATGGAAGTTCGAACTCATATTACAATTATGAAACAAGCTGCATTAACTAATGAAGCTCTTGGTCTAACACGTAAAGAAGTGGATACTGTACTAGAAAATGATGTCGCTGAAGTAATAGCTGGTTGGACGGGTGTACCTGTGACAAAAATTTCCGATTCTGAATCAAAAAGATTATTGAAAATGGAAGATACGTTACATGAACGTCTGATTGGACAACATCATGCAATTGTTTCTGTTTCCAAAGCTATTCGCCGAGCACGTGTTGGATTACGAAATCCAGATCGACCGATTGCAAGTTTTATTTTTGCGGGTCCAACTGGAGTTGGTAAAACAGAATTAACGAAAGCCTTATCTGAATACATGTTTAGTAGCGAAGATAGTATGATTCGTCTTGATATGTCAGAATATATGGAAAAACATACGGTAGCAAAATTGATAGGATCACCACCAGGTTATGTTGGTTATAATGAAGGTGGTCAACTTACGGAAGCTGTTAGAACAAAACCATATTCAGTTGTTTTGTTTGATGAAGTAGAAAAAGCACATCCAGATGTTTTCAACTTATTGTTACAAATTTTAGATGACGGTCGTTTATCAGATTCAAAAGGGCGGGTTATTGATTTTAAAAATACACTGATTATTATGACCACGAATTTAGGGGCAAAAATTATTGAAAGAGAAAGTGGTATTAAACCAAAATCAAAACAAAATAAACCAGCCTTTAAAATTGATGAAGATGGGTGTGTTGGCTGGGAACCAATTCCAGAACCAATTAAAGATGCTTCAGTTTTTCAAAGAGTTACTGAATTAGTAAATGATGAATTAAAAGAATTTTTCCGTCCTGAATTTTTAAATCGTATTGATGAAATTATTGTTTTCAATCATTTAACAAAATATGATATTTGGGAAATTTGTGGATTAATGATTAATCAATTAGAAAAACGTTTAAGAGAAAAAGATATTACTTTAGAAGTAGATGTTGCAGTTCGAAGTCTTTTAACAGAAGAAGGTTACGATCCAGTTTATGGGGCTCGCCCTCTAAGACGTGCTGTAATGCGATTATTAGAAGATAATTTAGCCCAACAATGTTTAACTACTCCATTATATCCAAAAACTAGACTAGTTGTAAAACGAGTAAAACGTGAAGGTTCATTAGTAGATTATACCAATGAGGTGGAAGTTGAAATTGATTATAGCGAGGTTGATCAAGAGTTATTAAAAACAAATGAAACAGATTTTGAAAAAAATACTTTAGAGAAAGTTTCTAATGAAAATATGGAATAACTATAAGAATTCTTTTCTTATGGTTATTCCATATTAATTATTTTCCTCTTAAATTAAAGGGCTAATATTTATTTTTGGCGAACTTGGATTTGCATAATATTTTTTTTCCATTTGACCAGCTAAATAAGCTTGCCTTCCTGCTTCAACACCAAGTTTCATTGCTAATGCCATTTGTGGAGGATTTTTCGCTTGTGAAACAGCGGTATTTAACAAAATGCCATCAGCACCAATTTCCATCGCCTTAGTAGCTTCACTAGGTGCACCAATTCCTGCATCAACAATAACAGGAACAGTTGCATTTTCAATTATAATTTGAATGTTTGCTAAGTTATTTAAGCCTTGTCCAGAACCAATGGGTGAGGCTAATGGCATAACAGTAGCACATCCAATATCTTCTAAATGTAAAGCTAACATGGGGTCAGCATTTATGTATGGTAATACTGTAAAACCTTTTTTAACTAAAAACTCAGCAGCTTTTAAAGTTCCAATAGGATCGGGTAAAAGATATTTAGGATCTGAAATAACTTCTAATTTAACAAAATAATTATCTTCTTGTCCCAATTGACATGCGAGTTCATGTCCTAAAAAAGCCATTCTAATGGCTTCTTCTGCAGTTTGTGAGCCAGCAGTATTTGGTAAAAGCCATAATTTATTCCAATCTAATGAGTTTAAAAAAGTTGTAGTATCATTTTCAATATTTGTAGGAAGTCGACGAATCGCCACGGTAACCAATTCACAACAGCTATTTTTTATACTATTAATTGCATGATCCGCCGTTCTATACTTTCCTGTTCCTAACATTAAACGTGAATCAAATGATTTATTTCCTATATATAATTTATCAAAAGTAGTTTTCAATTCCATAATCAAATATTTTAAAATTACTCCCCAGGTAGGATTTGAACCTACGGCCAATCGGTTAACAGCCGATTGCTCTACCACTGAGCTACTGAGGATAGTCTAATTACTTTAATTGTACCAAATAAACAAGTATAATTCAACTATAAATTAAAAATTTATAATAATTTTAATTATAAATTTTTTGATATGATTTTTTTTTTTAAAACTAAAAATCGTAATACATTAGAATCTAATTTTAGACTATTTGCAAATTCTTCAATATTTCTTGGGAAACTTGAAAAATTAATCTGAATAAAATTTCCTCGTTTTTGATTTTTAATCATATAAGTTAACTCACGTTTACCACGTGAAATTACTGAAATTTCTGAAGCATTTAATTTGCGTAAAGCTTTTGCATAATTAAAAGCCCATGTTTTTAATTCACTGTCATTAAATTCTTCTGTTAAAAGAATCATCATTTCATATTTCATTGCTGCTGACATAATTAATTCATTTTTTAAAATTTAAAATATATTACTGTTAAAAGATAAAGAATGTCAATTTTAATTTTTTTTAGTAGTTTTAATATTGGAAATTTAACTATAAAAAAATTTAAATCATTAATATTTTTAGTAAAATTGTATAATGTAAAACAATTTATCTAAACAATTTCTAAAAATCAAATGGATTGGGATACTCTTCAAAATTTTGCATCTAATATTGTTTTTGGAACCTTATTATTTGCAATGATTATGTATTGGGTTAGTTTATCATTTTTTAAACTAAATAACAATATTGTTCAAATTGGCCGTATTGTGGCATTTTTTGCAAATGCCCTATTATTTTTAATTTTAGCCTCTCGTTGGATTGTTGCAGGCTATTTTCCATTAAGTAATTTATATGAATCTTTGTTATTTTTAACTTGGACACTATTAACAATTTATTTATATGTTGAAACAAAAACAAAAAGTAAGTTGATGGGAGCTGTTTTATTACCGGTTGCATTATTAATTACAGGATTTGCAAATTTAACTTTATCTCCTGAAATGCAGAAAGCAAGTCCTCTTGTTCCTGCATTACAATCAAATTGGTTAATGATGCATGTTAGCATGATGATGTTAAGTTATGCAACCCTAATCATGGGCTCATTATTATCAATTTTATTTTTAGTTATTTCAAGATATCAGGAAGTTGATTTACAAGTTGTGGATAAATCTTCAATGCCATTATATAACGTAATGTTAGATTACTATGAAACAAAATTTTTCGCTGAAGCAGATGAAATTTCTGAATTAGGAAAATTAAAATTATTGCAAAGTTTAGATAATTGGAGTTATCGAATTATCGGATTAGGGTTTCCATTTTTAACAATTGGAATTATTGCAGGTGGTGTATGGGCTAATGAAGCTTGGGGTTCATATTGGAGTTGGGATCCGAAAGAAACATGGGCATTAATTACTTGGATTGTATTTGCAACATATTTACATGCACGTATTACAAAAGGTTGGGAAGGAAAAAAAACAGCGATTCTTGGTGGATTAGGGTTTTTTGTCATTTGGATTTGTTATTTAGGTGTTAATTTCTTAGGAAAAGGATTACATAGTTATGGTTGGTTATCTTAAAATGTAAAGAATCTAATAGATTCTTTACATTTTAAGATTAAATTACTCTTAATATGCTAATCCTAAACTTCGTGTTGTTTCGGCACCTAAATATACACGAACACTTAAAAAATCTGTAGGACATGCTGTTTCACAACGTTTACACCCAACACAATCTTCTACCCGTGGTGATGATGCAATTTGACCTGATTTACAACCATCCCAAGGAACCATTTCTAATACATCTGTAGGACATGCTCGAACACATTGTGTACACCCGATACATGTATCATATATTTTAACTGTATGAGACATAATTTCTATATAGTTTGATTAATTACTAATTTAAATTATAGCTTATTTCTTTGATATTAATAAAATAATTCTGTCATACTAGATATTTGTATATATGTTTAAAACTATTTTTTATGAAACTTATATTTAATTAATAATAATTTAAAGAAAAAAAAGTTTATATTATAAATTTTAAAAAAATTTAAAATTTATAATATAGATTTTTATTATTTTAGGTTATTTAAAAGTTTAATTAACCATTAACAGCTGGAGCTGTTAAAGCAACTGGTAATACATCACCAGAAGCTAAATCTAATGGGAAGTTATGCGCGTTACGTTCGTGCATTACTTCAATACCTAAATTAGCACGGTTAAGAATATCAGCCCAAGTGTTAATTACACGACCTTGAGAATCCACAACTGATTGGTTAAAGTTAAAACCATTTAAGTTGAATGCCATAGTACTAATACCCATAGCTGTGATCCAGATACCTACAACTGGCCATAAAGCTAAGAAGAAGTGTAAAGCACGAGAGTTGTTGAATGATGCATATTGGAAGATTAAACGACCAAAGTAACCGTGTGCAGCTACGATGTTATAAGTTTCTTCTTCTTGACCAAATTTGTAACCGTAGTTAGTAGATTCGTTTTCAGTTGTTTCACGGATTAAAGATGATGTTACTAAAGAACCGTGCATAGCACTGAATAAAGAACCACCAAATACACCAGCAACACCAGCCATGTGGAATGGGTGCATTAAAATGTTATGTTCTGCTTGGAATACTAACATGAAGTTGAAAGTACCAGAAATACCTAATGGCATACCATCAGAGAAAGAACCTTGACCAATTGGGTAAACTAAGAATACTGCGCTAGCTGCTGCAACTGGTGCAGAAAATGCTACGAAGATCCAAGGACGCATACCTAAACGGTAGCTTAATTCCCATTCACGACCCATATAAGCAGAAACACCTAATAAGAAGTGTAATACGATTAATTGGTAAGGACCACCGTTGTATAACCACTCATCAATTGATGCTGCTTCCCAAATTGGGTAGAAGTGCATACCAATAGCATTTGATGTAGGAACGATTGCACCTGTAATGATATTGTTACCGTATAATAAAGAACCTGATACTGGTTCACGGATACCATCGATATCTACTGGAGGAGCTGCGATGAATGCAATAATGAAACAAGATGTAGCTGTTAATAATGTAGGGAACATTAAACAACCAAACCAACCAATGTATAAACGGTTTTCAGTACTTGTAATCCAAGCGCAGAAACGCTCCCATAATGAAACGCCTTCGCGTCTTTCTAAAGTTGCTGTCATAATAACATGTATATAAATTAAATTCTTCCCAAGCTTTATACTTGTTAATTATAATTATAAAACATTTTCAATAATAAGAGTAATAATAATCTATATATTAATTAATTTTAAAAATTCTAGTTCAAAGTCAAACGTTGCACGTGTAGTAGTTCCACCAATAAAAATTTTATCATTCTGTTGGATTAACCAAATCTGTGAATAAGTTATATAACTGATTAAAGTACTTAACATCAAAAAGAAAAACCCACTATAAATAAGAGGAATTCCTGGGTCTTTTTTTATTTGTAAACCAGTAGAACTTAAAATATCAATTAGGGTAAACGATAAGTTTGTATTGATTGCTTCATTCACTTCAAGATTCCCTAAAAATTCTCCGAGTTCTGTATAAATTGAACAATATCCTTGTAAATTATCTATAAACAAAACTAACCCTGTATCCAAATTCATTGTTGTTGGAATCCAAGTTAGCCAAATTTTATTAGGTGAATTTCCGAAATTAATTAATGGATATTGAGAAAAGTTAGGACTTGAATTTTTAATACGTAGACCTATTAAATTCCAATCGGTTTGATAAAAAATAACACCATTATATTTAGCAGGCGAATTTACATATATCGTTTTTCGAGTAATTTCGTTCCCATCAACATTCAGAATTGAAAGATCAGAATAAAATTGATTAACCGTTGTTTGTTTTGTATATGTAATCCAAAAATCATTAATTCGTCCAGCAACTTTTGGAATCTGTGTTATCTGTCCATTATTTAAAATATTTTGAATATGAAAGGTTTCAGTTTTTGGAATAATTTCCTGGGCTTTAAAACCATTAAGGGAACCAATAATTGTACCAATTAAAATTAAAATCATACTAAAATGCACGATTATAGGAGCCATTCGACCGCTTAAACCTTTGTAGGCATAAATTATATATTTTTGCTGAAATAAAGAATAATTGGTATTTTTAATTCGCGCTAATAAATTACTAAATTTTAATTTCTTTACTTGACTAGAACTTGTTAATCGTTGAAATTGCTTAGGAGTTCTAAGAAATTGACATCGTCGAGAAACCTTTAAAATAGGAACTTGTTGTAAAATTGTACATGTTAATAAACTTAAACCAAATAATACGATTAACATAATGAACCACCAAGTTTTATATACGTGATCAAATCCACATAATAATATTATGTCCCATGATAAAAAACCAAATACAGGATTTACTAATGGATAATTTAATTTATAGATTTCAATGGATTGATCTTGTTCAATAATGGTACCAATAATGCTAACTGAAGCAATCAATAACAAAATTATAATAGCAAATCGTAAATCTGCTATTATTTTAAATATGCGTTGTTTCATTAATAAAAGTCATAATAAATTATAAATAAATTGAATGATATGAAGCTAAACGAATTTGTCCCGATGAAGCCCAATTTTTTAATTTTTTAGTTTGGGCACTCTCTAACTGCGCCAATGGAATTAGTTCGTTTAATGCTAAACAAATATCATCAGTAGTAAAATCACGCTCTTCATAAAAGGCATGATACATGGCTTCAATAATAGTTTGTTTTATTTCAGCACCTGAAAAAGATTCTGAAAGTTGAGCTAATTTTTTATAATCAAAAGTTTTCCAATTATTTGGTCGAAATTCTTGAAGATGAATTTTAAAAATTTGTTCTCGCTCTTGTTTTTGTGGTAAATCTAAAAAGAAGATTTCATCAAATCGACCTTTTCTAATAATTTCTAGTGGTAATCGCTCTACATTATTTGCAGTTGCAACAACAAATACAGGCTTGGTTTTTTCAGATAACCAACTAATAAATGTTGCTAAAACCCGATTTGTTGTTCCACCATCGTTACTATTTTCATTGGTACTAAAAGCTTTATCAATTTCATCAATCCACAATATACATGGAGCTAATGTTTCAGAAACTTCTATCATTTGACGTAATCTAGATTCAGATTCTCCAATAATTCCCCCAAATAATTTTCCTACATCAAGTTTTAATAAAGGTAATTGCCATTCTGTCGCTATCGCTTTTGCTGTTAATGATT
The DNA here is from genome assembly GCA_019693545.1 of Chaetoceros muelleri. Lineage (NCBI taxonomy): Eukaryota > Bacillariophyta > Thalassiosirophyceae > Chaetocerotales > Chaetocerotaceae > Chaetoceros > Chaetoceros muelleri. The sequence goes on along the minus strand of JAAMXU010008373.1, from coordinate 5,794 downwards.
TTCCAGTACCTTGAATTCCCACAAGTAATAATCCACGAGGGGTTGGTAAACCATAATTTGCTGCTTTAATTCCAAAAGAACGCTTTCGCTTTTTTAACCAATCTTTTAAATTTTCAACTCCTCCAATGCTAGTAATTTTTTCATTTGCAGGCCAATATTCTAAAATTTCGGTTTGTTTAATAATTTGTTTTTTTTCATTTAATAAAATGTCAATACTTCTTTGATCGATTGTTTTATAAGTGGCAATAATTTTTGACAAAACCCGTCGAATTCTTTCTAAAGATAAACCTTGACAAGCTTGAGTTAAATTTTCAAATAAATCTGCTTCAATTTCAAGAGTTAAAGATTGAATTAATCTATTTAACTCGTGACTTATTTCAGTTTTAGTTGGTAATTGAAATTGGAGAACGGTAATTAAATCTTGAAGTTCATTTGGAATTTTACCCTCAGATCCAACAATAATAATTGTTTTTGGTTGCAATTTTAATAATCGGCTAATATTCTTTACTTTTCGTGAAATTGCTATATCGGTTAAAAAACGATTAAAATCTTTTAATAAAAAAAGAGCTGGTGTTTCAGGTGTTAAGCGTTCTACTAATTCTAATGCTTGTAACGGGTTTTTCTTGGCAAACCCTTCATTGTTTGGGTTATTTGTATAACCGTCTACAAAATCCCAACTATATATACTTCGATTAAAATTAGTTTTAATATTTTTTCGAATCACATATTCGACTCGATCTTCTTCAATTGTATTTATAAAAATAATTGGGTAACGAGCTTTTAATAAAAGTGTTAATTCATTATTAAATTGCATAAATAATGTTTTAGAAAAATTAGTTGCTAAATTATCATTATAATAATTATAACTAAAAAATTATAGATTATTAGAGGAAACTAAAAAGTTTCACTCTAACACGAAAATTGTTTTAATGACTTAATGCTAATTTTTTGCGACCTTTTTTACGTCGATTTTTAATAGTTTTACGACCAGTCGGTGTCGACATTCTAGCACGAAAACCTGATAATCTTAATATCGATTTACGGCTTTTATTTGATAATGTTCGTTTTGTCATAATTAAATTTTTTAATTGTAAATACTTTTAATAGAATGCAATTATTGAAAAAGAAGTAAATTTTTATATTATACTTGATCTAAGAAGATCATAAATAACTAAATGTCTTGTTATTTGCGCTCGTTTTTTAAAGAATTCATACGCTTCATCTTTATATTCAAATAATGGATTTCGTTGTCCATAACTTCTCCATCCAACAGCATCTCGTAAAAGAGCCATTTTTTGTAAATGTTCTTTCCATTCCGTGTCAATATAAATTAAAATAAGTGTTCTTTCTAATGCGCGAATAATACCTAAGTGACGTACTTCTAATTCAAGAACCTTCATTTCATAGCACAACCAAAATTCTTGAAAAAGATAAATTTTCATTTCCAATATATCAAAATTACTTAAATTATTTTGAAAATTAGTTAAAACATTAAAGTTTCTACCAAATAAATTTTCAAGTCGTGAAATAACTTGTGAAAATTCTAATTGTTTTTTCTCAAATTTTGTTAAAATTTCGGTAATAATTTGTTCGCCATCTGCTAATAATTTTTTTTGAACTGAAACACTTTCCAAGATTTTTCTTCGTTCAAAATAAATAACTTTTCTTTGTTTATTTAAAATTTCATCATATTCAAATAAGTTTTTTCGCGATTCATACGTTAATTCTTCCAATCGTTGTTGCGCAGAATCTAAACTTTTTGTTAATAATTCGGATTCAATAGGAATATCTTCTAAAAATTGATTTTTAAGAAAATCCTGTATTTTTGGGCCTCCAAATAACCTTAATAATCGATCTTCTAAACTTAAAAAAAACTGTGACGTTCCAGGATCACCTTGCCGGGCGCATCGACCGCGTAATTGATTGTCAATACGGCGTGAATCATTTCGTTCTGTCCCAATAATATATAAACCACCGAGATTTTTAACTATAGTGTTATCAATATCTTGTGTTTTTTTCTCAAATTTTTCAAATTCTTTGATTAGAAATTTTAATGATTGTTCATAATAGTTAGTTGGAACACGAAGTTGATCTGTTTCGTTCAAAAGTTTAAGAATCTCAATATCAGATAAACGTTTAAAAGTTGAATTCTGTAATAAACTTACTAAAACACTAATAAATTTATGAGAAACGCCTTTTAGTTTATTTGTTAATGAAAATCTCGTAGCATTTTTTGTTAACTCTGTTTGAGGGTTATAAGAAACAAGAATAGTATATAAATATTTAAGAGTTTTAAACTTAATATTTCCACCTAATATAATATCTGTTCCTCTACCTGCCATATTTGTTGCAATTGTAATACTTTTTTGCGTACCGGCTTGGGCAATAATTTCCGATTCACGTCTAACATTTTCCGGTTTAGCATTTAAAATCTGATAAGTTAAATTATATTCATTCAATAATTGTCCTAACATTTCAGATTTTTCTACACTAGTTGTTCCTACTAAAATAGGCTGAGTTTTTTCAGAAATCTTTTCACATTCTTTTGCTATTGCAGTCCACTTTGAAAGTTCATCTTTATATATTAAATCCGGTAGATCTTTTCGTAAATTTGGACGTGCAGTTGGTATTTCAACAACTGATAAATTATAAATTTTTTCAAATTCAATTTCCGCTGTTTTCGCCGTCCCGGTCATTCCCGAAAGTTTTGGGTAAAGTAAAAAGAAATTTTGATAAGTAACGGATGCTGCAGTTTCATTATTTTGCCTAATAGTTACTTGTTCTTTAGCTTCAATCGCTTGATGAAGCCCATCACTCCATCTCCTATCGGGCATAATTCGTCCTGTAAATTCATCTACAATGATAATTTGATCATTTTGAACAATATAATGAACATTTCTAAAGAATAATGTATTAGCTTTTAAAGCATTAATAATAAAAGGAATCCAAGGATCATTGGGATTGTATAAATCTGTGATTCCTAAAATACTTTCAATTTGAATGGTTCCATTTTTAGTCAGTATTACATTTTTATTTTTTTCATCTACTTTAAAATGAAGATTAACTTCTAAATAATCAACGATTTCAGCAGCAATGACGTATTTCTCAATTGAAGTCTGAACTGAATTTGAAATTATTAAAGGGGTTTGAGCTTCATCAATTAAAACCGAATCAACCTCATCAATTATACAATAATTAAATGGCCGTAAAACGACTTCATTAATATTTAATGCCATATTATCTCGAAGATAATCAAATCCTAATTCACTATTAGTTACATAAGTAATATCGGCATCATAATTTTTTTGTCGCTCTCGAGTCTCCATATTTTCCTGAATCAAGCCAGTGGTTAATCCTAAAAATCGATAAACTTGACCCATTGAAAGTTGATCTCGGCTAGCTAAATAATCATTAACTGTTACAATATGAACACCTTTTTTTGTCAAAGCATTTAAATATGCAGGTAAAGTTGCCACAAGAGTTTTTCCTTCTCCAGTCCGCATTTCTGCAATTTTACCACTATTTAATACAAGTCCTCCTAAAAGTTGAACATCATAATGCCTTAATCCAAGTGTTCGAAAACTTGCTTCACGCGTTAATGCAAATGATTCAACTAGTAAATTAGTTAGATTCGAACTCGCTTTATATTGTTTTTGAAGTTGAACCGATTTTAACTGAATTTCATTATCGGTTAACAATTTATATTTTGATTCTAACTCATTAATTTCAGTGATTAATGACTTATATTCATTTATCGGTAAATTTTTCTTTAATAAATTTTTTAGCATTCGTTATTAGAGTATTTTTTATACTATAATGTTTACACGTTTATGCAAAGAATCTTTATAGTCAAATTTTACAATACCATCTGTTAATGCGAATAATGTAAAATCTTTTCCACAACCAACATTAGTACCTGGTTTAAATTTCATACCACGTTGTCGTACAATAATATTTCCAGCTTTTACTATTTGACCACCAAATTTTTTCACACCTAATCGTTTTGCATTTGAATCACGACCATTTTTTGTACTACCTGCACCTTTTTTATGAGCCATACTTTATAAATTCCTTTTTTCTTAGTTTTAATTAATACTAATATTTTCAATTAATACACGAGTTAATTCTTGACGATGACCTTGTTTTTTACGGGTTTTTTTCTTAGGTCTCATTTTGTAAACAATTTTTTTACGATCACGTAGATGCTCTAACACTCTTCCGGTAACTTTTACATTACTTAAAAAGGGTTTTCCAATCAAGATTTCGCCATTATTGTTAACTAATAATATTCGATTTAAACTAATTTCTTTTCCTAATTCTGTTGGAATCCGGTTGAAATTGTAATATTTACCACTTTCAATCCAAAATTGTTTTCCACTAATTTCGACAATTGCATATTTCATAATTTATTAAACGTCACATTTCAGAAAATTGAACTAAACGATATTATAGTGTAGTATTTTTTCTGTCGTCAATTTTTTTAGAACTGGATTTTAATTAGTTATATTTTTTAACATCCATAATTCGCTATAAAAAAATTCGAAGGCTTTGGAACGATAGCAGTCTTTGTTACTAATTATTGATAATGTACGAGTTATTTTTATGTTTTCAATATTAATAATTGAAATAGTTTCTAGTTGAATTTCTTTTTCAACTGCGGATAGTGAAACAAAAGCAGCTCCTAATCCTAAACTTACGGCGGTTTTAATTGCTTCTATCGAATTCAATTGCATAATAATATTAAATTGTTTTGTTTCAATATTATTTTGAATTAGAATATTATCTATAAATTTACGTATTGTGGAACTTGAATTCAAAGTTATGAAATTTAAATGATAGAGATCATCTTTTTGAATAGTTTTTTGTTTTTTCAATGCAAATGGATGAGATTTAGGAACAATTAAAATTAATTCATCATCAACAAAATTTTCAATTTCCAAATTTTTTTTTAATTCCTCTGGCACATCTCCACCTACAACTGCTATATCAATTTCACGATTAACAACTTTTTTCGCGATCACTCTGGTCGAATCTACTTGAACATTTATTTTAATCTGGGGATAATTTTGTGCAAAAAGGGCTAAAACTCGTGGCATTAGATATGTTCCAATTGTTTGACTAGCTCCAACAATTAAATTTCCTCGATCACCATTTTTTACATCGTTTAATGCACGACAACTTTCTTCGCATAATGCCAAAATTCGTTCAGAATATTGCAAAAAAACTTTCCCAGCTTCGGTTAAAGAGATTGTATTATTTTCACGATTTAATAAAGAAATACCTAATCTAGTTTCCAAAATTTTAATTTGTTTACTTAAAGATGGTTGAGATAGATACAATATTTCTGCTGCTTTTGTGAAACTTTTTTCATTGGCAATTGCTTTTAAAATTCTTAATTGTTGTAATGTAAAAGGAAGAATCATATATATAAACTTTACGCTCTTCAAGTAATAACTTTTAATATTGCTTATTCAATTGCGGATGGAGAGACTCGAACTCTCATAACAAAAGTTACTAGGACCTAAATCTAGCGCGTCTACCAGTTCCGCCACATCCGCTTTATAATATAAAATATAATATTCTATCCATAGTATAAATTTTTAAATCTGAAATCAAGATTTAAAAATTTATTCTTCAACGTAAATACTATAAATAAAACTTGTAGGTTTACCCTGTAATACTGATTTAGCTAGCGATAAAGACTTTTGAGCCGCTTTATTTGCCTTACGTTTCCAATTAGCTTTACGACTATTTCTTTTTGTTTTTGAGGTCCGTTTTTTTGGTACTGCCATAA
>JAAMXU010008179.1:0-12091 GCA_019693545.1 Chaetoceros muelleri | reverse complement strand
GTGTGAAGATACTGAATATTGCGCGAGGACGAAAGTCCCAACGGCAGATGGATAGTGATCGCTACCCATTGAAAACGGCCTTAATAGAATAACGAACTCAGATAGCTCAGGGTGACGTAGAGTGTTTTTAGCTACGAGGACCCCCGTGTAAAATACACCTAGCGATAAACAATTTTCACTCGAACATCCAACTATCATTTTCTATCTTTTAACATAATATTTTAAATAACTACTTTCGATTGATTCTCTCTTTTAATTAGGAGTTATTTCTACCCCTTTTGTTATTTAGTGCCCAATCCAAGGTTAATCCCAAGGATTTTCTCATTTAGACACCTCTCACATAAGAAAATATATGCATCTATGCGTGACGTAGCAAATCCGTATCGATCTACCTATAGAAAATATATACATCTATCTGTGACGTAGAAAATCAATATCGATCTAGCTAGGTACAACGAGTCTCATAATTCTTTTCACCGGATTGAAATTATTTTTTAGTTACAGTTGAATGTCTCAATACAGCTTAAGTTGTAACATTTTAGCACATCTATTTTATCTATTACTTCTAATTTATCAAAAAATATTTTTTTGTAAATTTTTGTGGAACATCTGACAATGTAGACCTATAGCAGCCCTTACTTTGCCCTTTTGGGACCCCCATGCCTAATGAGATAAGATATTGTAATATGTTTTCCAAGATATGGTCTGCTTCCTGCTCTTTTCCCTAGAGTATTTGTTTGACTGAAGTTGGTGAACAAAGCAAATAGAGAATAGAGGTCATGTGTGATTGTACAAAGCAATAACTCATTCTGGATTCCAATCCAAATTTATTGTTAAAGCATCACATCCCATCAATCTAGCAGTACAATGTACTTCATCATTGAAAGATTACCCTTTCCACTGTTCAAATGAGCAACACAATTCAAGCCGCTGAAGAATGTTGTCAGATTCAATTCAAACTGACTGTCCATACTTTTACTGCTACATCTATACAGATGGAGAAGAGCTGAGCAACAGATACCATATGATGCTGGTGCCTATCATCTGTTCCACATACCAAGAATCAGCAAGAATATCCTGATGAAAGCAATAATCATCATAAAGTCATTAAAACAACTTGATGTTACTATTATCATAACAATTTTGTGAAGATTCTATTATGGCATTATGGAGGATACCTTTGACAACCTCTGTTTGTTGTCCTTCATACCGAATAAGGGGAGCTGAAGACTGCCCTGCTGACATTTAGAACAAATGAATTTTATGACCTATTTGATAATGATAATAGGAAGAATGAGATTGGAAACCTTTGATTGTCATCAATATATTTTTTGACACCCAACTTCATTATGGAAGAAGAGTAAATGGTAAGATCTTCTACTCCAACAAATGGTACATAGACCTGGGGTGTAGAAGTATCCCTTGAAGAGGCCCGCCGAGGACAATACCAAGAAGAATAAACTCTTGGCAACTATTGAGATGTTCACAGGTAACGGAGCTTTTGTTGTGAATGTCCTCAAGAATCAGCTCCAAAACAGAGATGTATGAGGACCTTGGTATCGCAAGTGACCACAAGAAAGTGGGCGAGTACTTGGATTACCTGTTGCAGGTAACTACATGCCACGCTAGAGACCAGTTGGTCAGCATCTTCAAACAAGGAAGATGACAATTTGCCGATGCATTTGCTGTTTCCAAGTATCAGAAGAATGCCTTTGTGCAAGACAAGAATGTCTTCTTCGAATGACTTCTTTGCAAAGATAAAGATAGTATCCCACAGAAAAACCTAGTTAACCTAAGCAAAACTTCCAAGAAACACTGCCAACAATATGAAGCATATGTTTGGTTTGAAATAGGGAAACTCATGTGGAATAGGCATCAAACTGTGTACTATGAGCACATTCATTACCTTGATCAAAACAAGATTATCAAGCCCTATGACATGGTTATAAGAGACTTTTACGATTGAGTGATCAAAATGTACTCTTATCTTTATTACATGTAGCCATCTTCAATGAATAACCAGGCATGGTATGTGGCCAAGTGGCACAAACTCTACAATCAGCTGACTGAATTCCTCTTCCTCTGGATATGCTTCCTCCAACTCTAACTGATCAGCCCAAAAGTCAGATGAAGATGATTATTTGTTGAATAAAACCCAAATTATAAAGAAAAAAAGAAAAACCTTGATAAAATAGTCAGTAAAAATTTTCACTCGAATGAATTTAAAATATCTACTATTAGAAGTAGTTCTTTATTTAATACTAAAAAGGAAAGTGATGTCGCCCGGACATCTGAGGATGTTCTCCTAAATCTCTGACTTTTGCCAATGTCCACCATAGTAAAAATGACTTCTCTGTTGTCCATCACAGACTAGTTGCCCTCGTGGATATCTCTCACATGTGAACTACATGTATGAGATTACCCCCTACTTGCAAGCCCCTTCCAGTTGAAACTGCAAGAAAGGCAGATTAAAATTTGCTCCAGTCCGAGGTGGATGCAAGACAGCAATTTCCCTGTCTGACAAGCAGATATATTGTCCAGAGAAATTAAACAAGTGATTGCAGCTTAGTCAACTGAAAGGATAGTAAAAATCCTCTACAGTGATTATCACAAAGAAGATCTGCGCAAGATGGTAGCCAAAGCAACACAATTGAACAAATGGCAGCAACTCAGTTTGCTAAGGCTTCTTCAGAAGTATGAAGTGCTGTTTGATGGAACACTGGGGAAGTGGAATACTGATCCAGTCAATATTGAACTACGCGAGCATGCTAAGCTGATTAGCTCTAGGTATTATCCCGTTCCAAAAATAAACAAAGAAACTTTTAGAAAAGATTTACTTTATTTAGTTGACAGCAGAGTGTTAACTCCAGTGCAAGATTCAGAATGGGGAACGCCTGTATTCATTATTCCAAAGAAGGATGGTACAGTGCACCTCATTACTCACTATAGTAAAGTCAACAAACTCATCAAAAGAAAGCCATGCCCCTTGCCACATATTGTCAATACTCTTCAAGATTTAGAAGGATTCCAATTTGCTTTGTCAGCATTGGATCTGAACATGGGATATAATACAATTCGGCTGATGCATGGAGCCAAAGATTTGACAACCATCGTCACTGCATTTGGCAAATTCCATTATAACATTCTACCTATGGGCATGTGCTGCTCTGGTGATGTATTTCAAGCCAAGGTAGATCAACCACTTGGTGATTCGAAGGTGTAAAGACTTACATTGACAATATTTTGGTCATCAGCAAAGGATCTTTTGATGATCATCTGAAGCAGTTGGATACTTGCTTCAAAAGAATCCAAGAAGCCGGACTGAAGAACAAAGCTGACAAATATAGTTTTGGCCTCAGTGAAATACCATATCAAGGGTACATTATTTCATGCAAAGGCATCAAGTCTGACCCCCAGAAGATTCAAGGGATCATGGACTTGAACAGACCAAGAACAACCACTGAAGCATGAGCTATCATTGGCTCTGTTCAATACTATAGAGACATGTGGAGACGACAATTTCACATTCTCTCTCCAATCACTCTAGTGGACCAACAAATAAGAAAATATTATGGAATAATGAACTGGAGTCTGCATTCCCAGAATTGAAGTGAATGGTGTCCAGAGAGACTCTGCTGAATTACCCAGATTGGAGTAAGCCATTTGATATCATATACATACAGATGCCTCTGATAAACAGTTGGGTGCTGCTGTTAGCAGTCAAAATGGAAAAAAGAATCACAAAGAGTGATGAGATGGAGACTAATACTTGAAGAGTTTGGTCAAAACATTCAACATATTGCTGGCATTGATAATGTTGCAGTTGATATGCTTAGCCATGTGTCCTTGGCAACAAATAGTGATCAAGATGAGCTTGAACCCAGCAACACTCAACTTCACGCAAAAGGATTATTCACTATTGAGAAGAATATAGCCCACGATTAGGGTTTTACCCTCACACTCATCAAGGTGTTCAATTAGCAACAAAAGGAACTAAATAAAAGTAAATCTAAAATAAAAGCACTATTAAACGATAAAAAATCCGGATATAGTAGCCGCAAATTTGAAGGCCATTCATTAATAATGTATGAGGATAAAATATATGTATATGAATCCATTCATGGATGCACAATAGAGTGGTATCATTATTATCTCAATCACCCTGGTGGTGATCACCTGGCTAATACTTTATTGCAAATGTGCTATTGGAAGGGCCTGACATGACATCAAACCAAGCAGTTTGCTAAGGCGTGTCAGCAATGCCAAAACCTTTAAAAGATGCAAGGTGCATTATGGATTGCTCCCACCCAAAGATATAGGAGAACTGCAATCATGGCACACTGCTCATGTCAACCTGATAGGTCCATATACAGTCACTGCAAAACAACAACAGCTGGCAAAAAAAAACAGTTACTACTGAGCTGAAGCTCACATGTATGACTTTCGTTGATCCAGCTACTGGTCTATTTATGATCTTGATGAGGTCAAAGTGGGTAATAAAGAATATATTGATAAAAAATCTGCTAGAATAAGTCAATTTTTTAACTATTGACTATCAAGATATCCTCAGCCAGTTGAAGCTGTATACAACAACAGCTCAGAATTCAAGAAAGATTTTCAGCCTCTAGTCAAAGATTTTGACATGGAGCCAAAATGCACAACCCTGGAGAATCCACAGGTGAACGCATTGGTTGAGCAAGTACATCAAGTAATCCACAATATGATTTGTACTATAGATGTAGGCAATCATATGTTTGATTACATTGATCCATAGGGCCAGATCCTCAGTTCAATAGCTTGGGCTACATGTGCATTGTATCACTCAACGCTAGGTGCCACTCCTGCGCAATTAGTCTTTGGATGCAATATGATTTTTAATATTAAAACTATCATAGATTGGTGAACGATTACTGCTTGCAAGCAAAAACAAGTAATCAAAGATAACCTCTGGGAAAATAAGGGTCAGACCAACCATCAATAATCTGTTTGTGACAAAGTCTACTTGCATCCAACAGGCATCCAGCACAAGTTAGCTAGAAATGCAAAAGAAAGGACTGTACCGCATCACACATGTGTTTACAAATGGTACTGTCTGCCTCCAGATTGGAGCAACAAATGATAAAGTTAATATTTGAAGAATCAAACCAGCTTTTGAAAAATAATTGCAAATCACTCCAATCCATCATAGTACACAACAGATTTAGGGGGGGCAATGACATAGATGTGCTACAAAAGTAAACATGATGTGTTAGTAGTTTTACTGTTAACCTGTAAGTTAACTTGTCACACATAGGTGCACATTGTATCCTACAGTAGTATCTTTTGTATTAGTTCCGGATATGGTCCATTGGACATCACATACTAATCTTTTTTAATCTATACATCCTAATAATAATTTGATTTCTATTTTAAATGAACTTCATTCAACTATCTTTTTTTTGTTCTTTATATCCGTTTTCCCTTTTCTGCAATCAAGAGTTGACCGTGGCACCATCAAGGTTCATAAGACTTCCATGTCTGGAAATAGCAGAAGTTAGTTGCAATTTTTGATGAAACTTCATCATTTTGTATTTTTACTGAATTCGTTTCTTGGGCAGAATCTCTTTAGGAATGACAGGTAGTGCCTTACGCTATCCCATGATATAGATTCATCTGGAGATCTGTCTGCTGCTGGGCCAAGAATAGTGTCGGCATCATGCTCTTTTTCTGCCCATTGGCTAAAACCAAGGAAGTGTTGTCATTTCAAGATTTATTTTGTAACATCATACCAATACCCTCTCTTTGGAATACTGGTGAGCATTCTCACATAGTCCAGGCAACACATCAACAAATATATGAAGAAAACCCTTTCATGTTTTCATGTCCTTGAAGGTTTGTTCCTTTGCCAATCCATCTAGAAATGTTCCAATTGGTGGGAAAGATCTTTCCAATTGGCCACAGTTATTGTTCACAAAATATGTGCTTGTCATTGTTGTTTCCTTCACTGCATTTGTGGAAAAGCTAAAAGTGTAACCATCCCATTCAAAATGGCCTGATTCATACAAATGCAGCAATTCAGCATTTAATAGGGTCCTCATTCCTCTGGGACACCCTTTAACTGATATGCCATGGAGACCATTGTCAATTGGGTGGAAAGATAGTTCACATAACTCTTCTTGGGACAGTTGCTCTATTTCATTCTTCATGAAATACGTGCACAGCCAATTCTCATTGTCACTGCTTTGTGTTGGGATGTCACAGTCTCTGCATAATCCCTTGATGTTCATTGTATGATCCTTGCATCAGCCTGGCTGCTAGTTTATCATGTCCCTTACAGTCTCCTATCATGAGCTACAATGACATCTTCAGCACCACTTCAAGGGTTAATGTCATTGTGTCCATGGCATACTACCATCTTTCTGTACTATTTTAATGTGATCACTCATTAAGAAACAAAGTATATTGTGGTATTCCTGTAAACAGTGTGTGAGGATACTAAGAACCCCATTCTCTCCATTTGAAAGTATCAGTTCCTTCACTTCCTCCATGTATGCCCACATCCTCCACACATTATCTTGATTACGGACCAATCAAGGGAACCTAGAAAAAGTGAATGTTATTGGTTCAAGATGAATATTCCTGACAGGTTGTCAACTTTCATGCCATCGATAAACATTATCAAAGGCCACAACAAATCATTTGCATTAGTGTTTTCATTCCATCTGCCACCAAGAACCACTGTTGACTTCACCAAAAGTTATGGCATTGGACCCATTATTTCTCTGGCATGGATTATGCACATGAGAAATCAGCAAGATTTCTGCTTGCATTAGAGTGGTGTTACACAGAAGGTCTTTGATCATATTTGCTATAGGAAAATATGTCACAGTGACATGTCTCTCTGTGGAGAGCTTTATAATCTTCTTTTTAGGCAACATGTAATTCTTGTAGTGTTCACCTCTGATGCATTGAGAAACTCTTTCAGCAACAGTTTTCCTATTCATTGGAGGTGTCCTTCCAAATTACAGTCTGAGTAGCCATGCCCACATTGCAATGTCATTGAACAAGGAGTTTGCAACACTACATTTGTCCAACATACTATTGTATAAGTCTGCAAGGCAGTCAAGCTGAGGAGTTTCCTTCAAGGCTCTCTAGTGCATCAACATATTATACATGTAGTTGTTCACTGCACTTTTTTAAACTGTCTGTGCTTTCTTTTGTAAACATTTTGGTTAATTCTTGATTAGGAGCCAGAATGGATAACTTATCTTTTGCAGCATCATTGGTGTGACTACAACATCTATTGTGAGATAAATGATGGTTCAAGCTATCAATGTTGCTGAAATCATTTCTTCCACAGTATGGACATGATGCACAGGATATAAATAGTTAAACTGTAATTAAATGAAAACAGTGACTCCTGATTTAGTATTTTTTAGGCACTTAACATATAAAACTGAACACAAACTTCTTACTACTGACTGGAAATGCTATTTGACTTCATTATCATTGGCATCAACATTGTACGACCCTGCTAAAATTTGACTGATCTGTTGATACCATACATCACCTTGTTTATTTCGGAATTTTCCATCAGGGTCAATTTGACCCATCAAATTGATGAAGGTATTTATATTTGGAAACTGATTCACAACATAGTGTGGATCAGTATTAGCCAAACCTTTAGCCCAATGTTTACGAAATCCAACAGGCTTCAATAGTTTCTCCATTTCACCAAAGAACTGATTAGAGTCTTCTGCCTTGGCCTGGAAATCTATCCACATTGAATCATGTCCATTGCAACAGCTTAACAAGGCATTGTCCTGCTTTGTTGTACGAATTTCAAAGTTGTAATATGGAACGCGTAGATTTTGACAGAAGCTTCTAACCACATTCAGAACTTCAAGACTTTTTTCATAGTCAAAATTGAATTCAATGTCAGCATGTGGAATGCCATTATTCCTCTCTTTACAAAGAATGTGATTGTATTGTCCTACATAATGATGAAGGCGAGATGCCTGTGAACTCAGCACTTTATGTAGCAGCATATCTGCACTGCTATATTTCTTTTTCTTGCAGAGAATCAAATATTGCTCAAGCCAAGCCTTCTCAGTTTCATTTCGAAAGTTCATATACCCACCACTGCAATCAGTTGCACCCCTTGACAAAGCATCAGCAATTGATTGAACTGGATTAGCTGTCCATAAGGTCGCTTTATTGATGCTGGGGTACACAACAATCCTTGCATACTTGTTGGTTTCCATGACATTATGAAACACATTGCCAGAAGTCAATTCATCAAATGTTATTATATCAAATTTGGCTTCAAGGAATTCAAGAGGGACACACTGCACCTCCATCTCAACTACAACCCCAAAGACTCCCATACTTGGGGCTAATGCAGAGAAGAGAATGGGGTCAGATTCCTTGGTTACAGTGACTATACTTGAATCTGGCTTAACTAGTGTATATGAAATCACAAAGCTGTGTAGTGATGGAATTGTCAATGCGCCACCATGTGTACCTATTGAGGTTGTGGTAAAAGATAAAAAGAAGTTGTTATGAGAAACTTGTTTAATTGAAGTTTCAAGCACCTTATACAATGCCTCCATACCTGTCATGACAGCCCCTGAGATTGTCTGCCAATCAATGGTGCCTAATGTTCCCATTGCAAGTCCAAAGGGTGCCAGTGCATTGCAAAGATCATGGATGCGAGCACCTGCCTGGCATCGAACTGTGAGCTTCTCTGTATCAATGTGAATGATTTTATCCATCTTTACAAGAGAAATGATGATACCATCTGAAACTATTAGAGGAGCACAACTATGCATAGCACCTGCACATCTTATCTTGTCATGGCTTCTGACAAGTTCTTTCACCTCACTAATACTATTGGGATATCTGAACAGCTTAGGATCAACTACCACAGTCTCTGCCCAATTTGTCAAGCATTGCTTCCTCAACAGAAGTGGAAAGGTAAGTGAAAGTACAATGCACACAGCAACAGGAATGAATGCAAATGCATAGTTAGTACCAAGGGCAAATATCTGGAGAGGGTAGCTTGTGAATCCTATGATTGCTGCCAGTAGTGATGAGATCCCATTCAAAGTGCCAAAAAATTCAATTCCAAATAAATCTAGAAGATATGTATGATGACAGCTAAAGAGCAAAAGTCTCCCAAATGATAGAAGAAAAAAGCCAAGTATCTGCACCTCAAGATTTTTCATAAGTACAATGGCGAAAACAGCAATATTAACTACAGACAAAATCATGTAGCACTGAGACCAATGAAACTTCACAAGTATGTACTGCACTGTTGGCAGCCATACAAAACCCAGAGCATTGAACCATCCTGCCATTCGGGTAACAATGTAGTCAGTCCAGTCATTAGGATTTGAAGTAAAAGGGATGTCGCCTTTCTCATAAAGCAATTGGGCACTTGTTGAAAGATAATGAGTCAGAAGCAGAAGGGCAACAGAATAGAACAATGCCTCTCCCCAAAATTCAAACTTAACTATTGCCACTGAAACACTTGATAGCAATGGCTTCACTTTCAAGTCCCTACACCACCAGCTGGCATCAAGTATGTTGAACTTAGGACAAAACTCATTACATGAAGACACTTTATTCCATGGTTGAATGAACAAATTATTAACCATGATAATGCCAACTATAACTGAGTAGAATAGTGTCAGTACATTTAGCCTGATATTTGCATATTGACTAAACACTTGCATGATTGGAAACACAGCTGATGATGCACCAAACGCAGCTGAGATACCTGCAGATGCCATCTTTTTACCATCACCTTGAAACAAGTTTGTGAAATGGAAGCCAGTTAGGTGCAACCCTGATCCACCAAGAGACAGCAATATCCACGCAGGTAGAAAGTTTTTGCTCATACTTTCTCCTTCACTCAATGCAAGAATCAAAAATCCTGATAAGCAAATGGCACTGCATAATACTGAAGTTGTTTTTGGTCCTTGTCTATCCATAAATAGTCCTATGAAAAGTCTTGACCCAATTGCGGAGGCAAACCCTACAGTTGAAATGAGAGCTAATTGCTCCTTTTGCTTTGAACTGAGAACACATTTCACAAGATGGAAACAATGCACCAGCAAGTGAGCACTACAGCTTCCAACCCACAATGGATAACCAAGAAACAATAAATTCTTACCAGAAGCTCCCGCAAGCACAGTTTTCAGCATAAATTCCTTCTTTTCTAAGGATTAGCACCATTCCAGAATATCCAAATGTAAGCCCTCCGACTAAAAATGAATTCAACATTGCTGATACAATGGCATATTGTGACCACGATCTTGGGACTAAATTTGCCTGATTTTTCATCTCATCCTTTTCAACTTTTCTGAGAATTAGTTCATCCTTTTCTTCAAAACTATGTTGAGAAGCACTTCTTGTAGGCCTTTTACTTGCCCAAAAACATCTTAA
Organism: Chaetoceros muelleri; assembly: GCA_019693545.1. NCBI lineage: Eukaryota > Bacillariophyta > Thalassiosirophyceae > Chaetocerotales > Chaetocerotaceae > Chaetoceros > Chaetoceros muelleri. Next base: position 1,663 of record JAAMXU010008179.1, on the reverse strand, counting down.
AGAACAACAAAGAGGAACCTTCTGAAAGAATATTAGTTGTGCAGTTACCAAAGCTAAGAAAAGAACAAGTGTAACAGTGAATGCTGTTAGCCTATTTCTCAATAGATCATCTCTAGTTTGGACAAAAGACCATGGCATGTTTTCCTTCAGCTGAGTAACATTGAGAGCATAGAGTTCCAAGTGAAGACCAACTTTATCATCATTCTCAAAGGTAAGAGCCACTGTCGGGCGGCCATCTTCTGCCGTGGGACCCCATGCAATACCATCAAGTTGAATATCATCCTTGCGCTCCCAGACTAAGTATTTCATTGGTGCATTAACAGAGCAATCAAGTAGAGAAGAGCAATGATCAACGGATTCTGTTGCATTCAATTCAACATAAAAAATACGATTCATGATTTTTTGTCCTGTCGAACCAAAGCCAGTAAGATCCTCACACTCTACAATCAGAAGTGATGTTTCATTGAATGCAAGCAGACCAAACAAGGCATTGAAGTGGCGAGCTCCTTTCTGGTAGGACTTCAATGTTAAATGAGTAGTATCATATCGATATGATTGTATGTACTCGGCCGTTTTCCCATACCTATTAAAAATACTATCAGTCACTGAAGCATTGATGCCATAGACAAGGATACGGGTTGCGCTATCACCAAACTCAGTAGGAGTATCTCCATCTTGATAAAGGGCTGTTTGAATGCCAACAAACATTTTGTAATCATAATCAGAACCTGATGTTGATGGTACAATTGAAAGGGCATGCAGGCCTTGAAAAGGGCGATCTCCAACACAGTTCATACTTTCCCAATCATACGTACGGTCCCATTGGGCAAATTTGGGCACCACAGCTTCCTCGTATATAACTCCTGTTACCGAATCAACTCGGATCAAACGTGATGTGGAGAAACTATCTGGATCAAATGTATTCAAATCAGGCGTACCAAAATCCTTACTGAGGAATATGTTCGTACCAGAAAATCTTGAATTGGCCTCAGAGACGAGCCAGAGATCTCTCTCCAAGGGATCAGTCCCAACCTGGAACGGCATGGTATCCATATCTTCAACTTTAAGCCCATCGGGAGGGTCAACAAAGATAGGCTGATCAAAGACAAAAGTGACCGTAGCATTGTCAAAATTGAGTTTCATATGGTAGAAGCGTGGACTTGAGGCTTGAGGATATTTAGTATCTAGACTTGTTCCAATAATATTTTCTGAAGAAGCAGTCCAAATGTCAATGTCGCGGTGGTAAGCTAAGCCGCCAACCCCAAGAATAGATTGATCATTTGGGAAAGGCATCTTGATAGTGATTCCAACCTGCTCAAATGCCGTCGATGAAGAGGAGAATGAGGAGGATGTCGAGGACGACATTCTTCTTGCTACTTCTTCTTCAGCAGACACAGACAACGTTCTTTTCTTTGTTTTGACGACCATGTCGCTGCCAACAGATGAGGATGGCAGTAACAAGGAGGAGGGCCACGACCACGGTGACGCTGGAAGGATGAGGATACTGACAAGAAGGCCGAACATCAGGGGATTGTTCAAAACCTTGCTGGTACGATGACGAACAGTAAGACGTAAAAATAATATCACCTTCCTCATCATGATCACCACGAGATCATGAGCGAGCAGAACAACGACGGAAGAACAACAAATGGAACGAATTATT
>JAAMXU010008134.1:0-12699 GCA_019693545.1 Chaetoceros muelleri | reverse complement strand
ATATGAATAGTAATGCCAATGCTCATAATAAAGTGAATGCTAATTATGATAACAATGATGATGCTATTCACTCTGCTATAAAAACAAATACCTCTCTAAATGCAAATAGTTCCACTCCCATTGACACTCGTGAAAACTCACAAGCAACATCCAACCCATCCAGTGCACCAACTCAAGCACCAGCTACTAACAGTTTTGTCTCCCATACCAAAGAGGACATACAAGACATCCTAGGGAAAGCCATGGAAGAATACAAACTTCATCCGACAGTCCTAAATATTGGACCTCCTGCTGAGAATGATTCTGTTACTACCTCCTTTACGGAGAATCCCGTGCAAGATACAACCAATAGTAGTAGCAGTGGTAATGCATCAAATGCGTCATGGAGATTCAATGCCATGCAATCGGATATCCTTCGAAAAGGAATCGAGGCCATGGTTTACAAATCAGCACTCAAAGCAGCCAAGAGGAGGTATGATACCATGGTGGAAGAAAAATATGGACCCGAAGAGGCCCATGCTCTCAATGGTGGTGCAGGTGCAGGTGCAGGTGGTGGTAAGAAATCTCCAGGTAAGAAGAATAAAAAACGAAGGAGAAGGCGTAAGCGTCAAAATGGTGGAGATCGTGATCGTGATAATTCAACAGTGAATTCCAATTCCACGGGTGGGAGGAATATGAGGGGAAGGATGTATGATGGTAGTCCTCCTCCTGGATACATGGGAGGTGGTGGTGGTTATGGTTATGGTCATTATAGGCCTCCTCCACCGGTGGGTGTTGGGTACTATGGAAGAATGGAACCGCCGCCACCACCGCTGCCATCTTACCAAGCCTATTATCCTTCGGGACCAGGGAGGTATTACGACGGTAGAAGGAGTAGGTCGCCGAGTTTTGATAGAAGTTATAGCAGAAGTTATGATAGGATGGAGAGGATGACAAGGGACAGAAACAGAGATCGCTCAAGGAGGTATTACAGTGATGAATACTCCGATGATGATGATGATGACTACTATTACTACAGCCGAAAACGTGAAAGGAGAAGAAGGAGGAGTGCGAGTCGTAGTATCAGTTACGGAAGATCTAGAAGTAGATCAAGGAGTAAGGAAAGACAAAGGAGTAGAAGAAGGGATAGACACTCTAGGAGTATGGAGAGGAGCAGACGATCAAGGAGGAGCAGGAGAAGTCATAGTAGCGATCGAGACCATGGAAGGTATCGCAGGGATAGATCCCGTAGCAGTCGAAATGCTAGTGTTGGTAGAGACTATTCTCGATCAAGATCCCCGTCACCTTTTCATCAACATCGTGGAAAAGAGGAAAGTAAAAATCGAAAGAATGACGGCAGTAGATTTCCATATCCCCCCGAGGAACATGTAAGCTCGAAAGACATGGAGTATAACGCAAAAGCGGCAGGAGGTAATGATTCAATGGTGTCATCCTCGCATGAGCCTAAGAATGGTACATTGATGAATAATGACGGCATTGGTGAGAAACATGATGACTTCTTTGAACCAATCACTAATAACACCAGCAAAGACAAAGAAGAATCAAGAGAAAGATCCAGACGCAGCAGTGGAAGATCAAGGAGACGCAAGAGAAGTAGAAGTCGAAGTTATTCTCGTGAACGTTCTCGTCGCAGAGACAAATCGTCCAGTAGTCGTCGTGGCAGATATGGAAGTCCTCGCAGTCGAAGCAATAGTCATCATCGCAGTGATCGTGATGCTGATAGAAGACGGAGGAAGCACCATCGCAGTAGTAGAGAAAGGAAGGAAAGGAATGTCACAAAGTAGTCCGGTTGTTGGCACGTTGCAGGAAGTAATTGGAAAATAAAGTTAAACAAACACAAAAAATAAAAAGACCATGCCCTGGCTGGGGAGATTTGAGATTTTTCCCATGAGTGTCCTCATGTAGACAGCTATTTTTTCAAAACTTTTCAAACCGTCATGTCAATTTCCAGTCCACGGTATGATAACGGCTGTAAACGTCGTGCTGATCTTGGACATCACGTCACACGTAGTACGGCTGCCCATGTACAAATTTAGTTACAATTTCACCCCTCCATCGATATACGAATTTTCACACCATCGCACTCTCAAATGGACGCAGACCGCTCACACACGAATTATCATTTTCATCACTAGCTAGAGAACACATTAAAATTTATCCCCTCCGCCCTTTCTTTTCTTCCTCTTAAGTAACCTTTAAAAGAACAAAGAAATCAAACGCATATATATATACAGTCTTTCTGTCTCTCCGCTGTCAATCATGTCGGCAGCGATCAAAATGGACGAACTGTTGGTGACATGGCTCAGCTCGGACAATGTCTACGAAAACGTCCTCAGTCTCATTGAATCCTATCGTTCCTCGTCTCTCAACAACAACAATAACGCTAGCGGCAACAACAACAACAACAACAACAACGCTGGCCACAATCCATCCAAATCCGGAATCTCCAGTCCGCCTTCTTCTCCGCCGCGGAAAAGTGGAGGTCCTCCCCCAAAAGGAGACGTCGACGATGCAACTTCGGATGCCTCCCCAAGGGGGGTTGCGACGATACCACCCTTTTATCGCCCGGCCGGATCGTTGTCCAACGGGGGCAAGACGATGCCGATTCGAAAGAATTCGTTTGATACGGATCAGACTTGGGAGGGATTGTTTTGTAATGGAGATACTGCAGCGTCATCTGCGGAATCTCATGCGGGGAGTCATGAGAATGCCGCCGCTCCTGCTGCTGGTGGTGGTGTTCCACAAATGGTTCCTATAAAAGATCAGGTGGACGCGGTTTTTCAGGAATTGGGAAAGCCAACCAAAGACGGAAAATCAACGTATTTAACCATTGATAATTTCGTCAAGATAACCAAGGAAATTTGTTCCTTTCCGACTTTTTTCAATCGACCTCTCTACAAGAGAATACTCTACTTGTGGAATACTCACATGATCAAATCTCAAAACCAAAAACTGTTGCTCTGGAAGGAGTTTCAAACTGATAATATGAAGATTGGTGTTGATCTTGATGACAATGACACTGAGCAAGATGAACTTCTGAAACATTTGGATACAGTCATCACAAAAGATATTTTTAAATGGTATTGGATTGAAGAAATGGAAGAGTATGATACTAGCGAACGATTCTTTCGATTGCTGAAAAGGCCTTTTGAGAATTATGTCGGAAAGGACGATTTTTTGCCATATATGAAGGAATTACTCAAAGATCATCCCGTAAGTATTGTGGTGTGAAGTTGTGTAAACGTTATTTGCTATTGTAGCATTGTCTCAACTGACACTGTTGTTTGTGTGTTTCTTTCTTGTGAAACCACCGAAACAGGGCTTGGAGTTTCTTTCCAATCATGCCGAATTCCAGGACAAATATGCCATCACTGTCATCACTCGGATATTTTATTGTGTGAACAGGTGTCATTCGGGTCGTATTACCGCACGTCAAATACGTCGATCGGACTTACTTTCTGCGTTTCATCAGGTGGACGAAGAAGAAGATATCAACAAGGTTACTCGATACTTTAGCTACGAGCATTTTTACGTGCTTTATTGTAGATTCTGGGAGCTTGATCATGATCGCGATTACAAGATAACAAGGGATGATCTTATGAAATATGGCGATCAGTGTTTGAGCCACTTGATTGTGGAGAGGATATTTGAGGCTGCACCTAGGCCTTTTGGCCTTCCGGAACTGGAGCCTGAAAAACTTGCCAAAGGAAACAACAAATCCCCCAAGGACTATTTAAGTTATGAAGACTTTATATTTGTCATGTTGAGTGAGGAAGATAAAGCGAACGAGGTTTCCGTTCACTATTGGTTTACTTGCATCGACGTTGATGGCGATGGAAAGTTGAATAATATGGAAATGAGGTCTTTTTATGCCCTTCAGCAGCATCGTATGCAGCAACTTGGGCATGAATACATCCCGTTTGAAGACATGTTGTGCCAAATGATTGATATGATCAAGCCGAAGAATGAGGAGTACATAGTCGTTGAAGATTTTTTGCAAGAAGAATGTGCAGCGGTATCCGGGGCGTTGTTTGATGCGTTGTTTAACTTAAACAAATACCTGCAATTTGAGCAGAGAGATCCATTCCAAGAAAGACAAAAGAGAGAAGATGAGTTTGAAACAGATTGGGATAGGTTTGCATGTATGGATTACAATAGATTAGCTATGGAGGAGGAAGCTCGAGAGGAAGATGCAATGGAGATTGACTGGGTGACAGTTGACGATGACGATGAGGAGAGCGAAGACTTTAACTTGGGATTGGGTGGATCTAGTGAGGCCCCTTTCTAGTTTAAATTTCTTGCTGTATATGTGACGTTAATATAAATTAGAACTTATATTGTAAATGTGTAAAATGTGTTTGACATCAACTCTTTTAGTGCTAGCAACACTCCGTCAAGAATTCTTATCCTATACAAAAAATGACACCCCAAGATGTCATAGCTATCGCACCTCCGTCTTCTGCATTGAAATTGTTAATGTTGACGATTGAGTTCAATGTAACAAATGCTTTCAGCTCTATTCGAGCACGAGCCCGTGTAATTGTGATTCCATCCAGTTTCCTGGACACTGAGCTTGGCTGTTCTGAGAAGAATACAGAATGACAACTTCAAGAATGACGATGAAATGCTCAATCTGCAGAGGAGGTCGCCAATTAAAGCTACGCACCCCAAAAGGATATCGTCAAATAAAAGATACTAGAGAAAGGGAAGCTACCATTGGCGACTGTCAAGTTGAAAAGAAAAAATCACAAGAACAGCCAAACTTGCCTTCTTGTCATTGTTATTCACCAAACACAAGAACACAAACAATGAACACAAACAATACCACAAGTAAGGAGGATAGAAATCGTCCTTACTGACTACTAACCTTCCAATTAGTACTGATAGAAGCAGAGGAACAACAACCAATAAAAATTCAGTTGTCGAATGCTTGCTTCTATCTGCTTGCTGTCTGTTAATACCTAAACAGTACATTTTTATCGTCAACATCAAATTAGTTGTTTGATTGGCTAGCACTAGTACTAGCTGCGTGGGAGGATCAACTGACTGGTGGATCACTTGGTCGACTACTGGACTACTCTTTTACTATTAGTACTACTGAACCATCTAACGTTTAGCAAAAAGCTTTGTGTTATTTAATGATCATAGAACAAAATCATACCAGCAGCCAGCCATTGAGGAGAGAAATCCTTCTTACTCACTACTACCAAGACGACTATACTCTAGACCAACAACTATAAGTAATAGTAGAAGAACGCAGGATTTGCAATCTATATTTCGCAATACTTATGTATTACTTGTAGTTACTACCTTTCGTCTCGCTATTTCTTGTACTGGTGCGTTCGGATGCTGGCTATGAGTACTAGTGCTACTGCAATAGCTGTTTGTAGATGGGGGCACATGTTATTCTTGGCCTTCTTCACTGAGATGATCCGTCCTTTATTATTTAGCATCATTGCAAGCAACGGTTTTATCATGTGTAGCCTACTATCAATACTAGGAAATAGGTAGCGAGATAATAATGTATTCTATGGTATCGGTACTTGTTTGATTTGGTGCAGCAATCCAGATAATGGTGACTATTAGTCCTTCTCATCCTGCCCCTCCTCCTCCTCCTCCTCCTCATGGAAAGAAGACAGAGTATCATCGTAGTTAAAATTCGTTTCCTCGTCTTGACTCGTTGATTGATCAAAGTCAAGCAACGATATAGTATCTTCGGGAGTTACCATTGGGAAGGATCTAAGCATACTAGTAGTACTACTAGGAGATCCAACTGCTCCGCCTAGTAGTAGAACATCACCACCATTCTTCTGAGGATACAGCCCCCGTCGGCGAGAACTACCACCTAGTACTGGTGCCGATGCTGCTGCTGAATCATCAACTTGTAGCACTTCCTCTTTTTCAGGAACTGAAGATAATGAAGTGCCCATGGCTCTCATATTTCTAGGATTTTGATGATGCTGCTCGTTAGCTTCCTTTACACGTAAATGTTTCCATTTCAATATAAAGTTAATGTCTTCAGGAGAAAGTGCATGCTTGTTGTTTCGTCCACTACTACTACTAGTAGTTCTAGTAGTATTGATGCCAAAAGTCGTACCAACCAGTTCGTGCTGTCCTTGACCTATTGTTGCTGTGGCTTGTGTGACAGCAGCAGCATCACGACCTTTTACTGCCTCGCTCTCCTCTTCTTGTTGTTCACTGGGACAACTACTAGTAGGAGTACGAGGACAATGAACAAGAATACTAGCTGCTGCAGATAGACCACAACGCTCTTCTTGTTCTTCTTGTAGTACTTGTTCTCCTTCTCGTTGATCTTCTTGATTATCATATAGTAATTCTTGCTCTTTCTTGTTTGGCGGATGTTGTTGTTGTTGTTGTTGTTGTTCATGATAGTACCGATCGTAGTAGTATCTGTCATCATCCTCCTCGTCGTCGCCTTCCTCCTCAGCATAATAGTAGTAATCTCCTCGTTCATGATGTTGTGCTGCAGCACCTACTAATGGTGCTACTCTTCCTCGTGACCCTTGTTGCCGTGCTGCAGCTACTGCTGCTTCTGCTGCTGATAGCATGTCAATACTAACTTCAGCGATTACTTGCTCTTCGACATATGGGCAATGAAAGATCCAAGATTGTTCTTCTTCTTCAGCACCGTATGAATCTTCTTGCTGGTGCTCGTCGTTATTCTTACTATCGGCCCCTGCCATAATGATGACCATTATATGATATGACAAAAACTCTACTATTGTTTGTTCTAACCCTCCTCTAAAACTTTCACGAAAGAGCAATAAGGAAGCACCATAAATAAGCAATAGTGTCAAGCGTCAAGCAGTATGTGGTGTAGCTTCTTCCATGAGAGCGATGCGATGCCCATGAGAATGCGTTTGGTAAATATTTTTGAGATTGGGACGGTAAAAGTCTCGAACTTTAATAATTTAGCCCTTGCGGTCCTGGATGCGGTTTCAAGGGGTCACATCACTCGTGCGAGCAATCGTGTATGTTCAGCAGTAGAAAGTCTGCCGACATGCAAAAACAAACGAAATGACATGTGAGGCAGACATGCAAACAAAATCATGCTACAACACCCACCTTCCACCTCCCCATGATGGGGTATCCGACAGACTTTCAATGTTTCTGATGATTCTCCTTCTGTACTCTGCCTGTTTCGAAGAGCAGACATGCACACCGACACACTGAGGAGGGGTATTTGACTTTTTAATCTTGTTATTTCATGTGAACAAGTACTAAACACTAATAATTAACACCATCATCAGCACCAGTCACTTGTCCTCCTCCGACGACGGACGACGAATTGCTTTCTTGTTCTGGGGGTGCCTGCTGGTGGTGGCCGTGCTGCTATGATATTGCAGCTGTAAATACTACCATGAAGTAGCAACAACAAGAAGAATGGCTCCTCCTTTTGCTGCTTTTTGCTAGTAGTACTACTAGCTAGTATGTAGCTAGCTAACTGCGGCGGTGGTATTCTTTGCTATTTATATTTGTTGTCGGCAACGGTAACAAGACGACTAGCTTGGAGGTGCGTGGTGGTGAGATGATGATATTTCTTTTCTTCTTCAAGAAGCAAGCACCGCGTATCCAATCTTCTTCTTGCTGCTGGGGGTGCTTGCTGGCGGGGGGAGGGGATCATAGAGCAGGTGTTCATCTTGGAAGGAGGTCGTGATGATGTAGAGTTTGTCTTGTTGGTAGAGAAAAGGAGGATTCTTCTCATGGTGGCTGAAATAGTCACTTCTTAGCTAGTAACAATACCGGCGTAATTCGTTATATTTTTGAGCATTGCTTGTTTCTGACTAGTATCCTCCTCGTTATACTTGCTTGTTGGCCCGTTTTTAATCATGGGTCGTCTTGCTTGAGGTAGGCCGATAGTAATCGATGATGCTGGCGCGATCTGGATGTTAATAGGTCAGTAGCACGGTAACTGCCGTCTCACCTACTAACCATATAAGTTACCAATAGTACATGGTGAATTATCTCTAATCTCCCTATTTGCTAGCCTCATTGGTGATGATAACTAAGAAACGTTCCCATTCATATTCTAAGCGGTAGCAGCGTCGTTATTTCGCACAACTGGACATTTGCATCATTGTCAACAACTAAAATAAAGAAAAACAAAGGTTTCCGAATGTGCACAAAAAAGGGGTATTATAGTAGGTTATCCTTGATGGAACGAACGACTAGACGTCATCTCAAGAAATATCTCCAATCGACCAATGACTTAGGATTCTTCTTTCTCAATGTTTTTCATGACGCTAGCAGTATAATCATCCGTTAATTTGTCATACTTAATCTTCAAATCCTTGACCGTGTCCATGACGATATCGGCCGCGATGCCAAGATAGTTCCTTGCATCCTCCGTGGCAACTTCTGCCTCGGCAGAAAATTCGTTGAGACTCTTTTGTATATTTTCCATCCTGACTTCTCCCTCACTGGTCTTTTCAACTTGGAAGAGGTACTGATCCGTATTTTTCACCTCGTAGAAAAATCCAAAGGCAAAGTAGGCAAGGGCAAGGGCGGGTAGGATTGGGTTTGGATGGAAAAACATGTTATTCTCCACTACGGCATGCTTTGTGAGTGCCTCCCAGGCAGCAAAGGCCGTAATTCCACCCATGGCCCATCGCCCATGAGCAATTTCCAACTCTCGCATAGCCTTGCGTCCATCTGCAGTATCTCCAAACATACTGTAAAGGTTGAGGGGGTCAAAGTTGTAGTCTCCGGGAACTCCGTATTTCCATACGTTTGCCATATCCTCCTTATGCTTCATTCCCAGGCGCTTATCGTCCACACGACGGAGAGAAGTCTTGTACTCGAAATAACCAAATCCTCCAAAAATAGCTGCGACGGTGATGAATGAAAGGGGGTCAAATCCATTCAACACTGATGGTGCAAGATGATTGGGTCCATGGAGCATGAAGTTAGGCCCTACGAGTTCTGACAGGGGCCATCCTACAACAGCCAACATAGCAAGACGAGCATGGCGGAGTTCGGCCTCCATCATCGTGTAAAGATCGAGATTCTCCGATAGTCCAAGAGGATCGAAGCCTACATCACCCGCATGGGTACCGTCTAATTTCGAAGGTCTCTTCAAAAACGGAACGGACACAGACATTTCTCGGTCGTTATAGCGGCCACTAAAATTTCACGGAGATGAGTGAATGAAGAGAGATTGTAAAGTTATGATTACCAGCATCATGCAGCATCGTGAGTAACAGGAGAGAATGCAAATCGACTTTGAGAAACACAACGTCTCTATACAATAGAGTACAAAGAAACTTACACCTGAACACGCTTCTTGGGATCAAGAATTGCCTCATCTACGTTCTTGACCTTGAACTTGGGGTCAATATTCACAGAGGTCTCATATTTGTAAGCCTCTTCGACGGAAAAGGAGGACGTTTTGGTGATCTCTTCGGTGCTGGTAGCAGCCGTAATTTGAGTCAAGAGGGAAGAAGATTTAGATGGCACAAAGGCACTTGCACTCTGCGAGAGCAAAAGAGAAAGTACTATGGATGTAGTCTTCATGATTATTGACTTGCTAGATATTATTATTTATTATTTATTGTAGGACTTGAAGAGATAGAAATTCGCAGAAAGACGAACGCAATCGATGGCGATGGCTCTCTTGGATTTTTCGTGCGGCAACTTCGAAAACGCACACATTGGAACTCTTGTAGTTGCACAAGAACATACCGGTACCCTGGTACGTTACATCATACTCTCTCTCTTGAATGGATGATGGGCGGCGATGTAAAATGAATGACTCATCACACCTCAGACCTCAATCTTACGTCATTCCCTCGACGAGTTGGGAGTTTGGTCATACCCTCTCCCGCCAAAAATGAAATGTCAATTCAAGAAAACACGCTACAAAAGTACCTACCAGGGGGTACCATACCAGAGGTAGAAATTAGAAATGTCATCTTATTTTCTCTCACTCCTGTTTGATTCATTCGTGATGTTTATATTTAGTGCAATGGATAAATAGCAACCAACATTTCCGTAACTTTTAATTCATAAGAAGCATTACTTAAAAGTTATTTGAAACTGTGATCTAATTGCATTCAGTTTTTGTCACTCCCTTCTCTTCCTCGCCTTCCTCTACGCTTCCACGAGTTCTAGCCCTTGCCATACGATCTCTAATCCTATCATATTTTGCTTGATCTTTCTTCGATACTGAAGGCATTACATGATTGAAGGCATAGTTGAAGTGTTCCATACGGATTTGTAGAGGCGACATGGTGTCACTGTTTTCTTCACCATTCTGAGTTTTGTCACTAATTGTCTTTTCTGGCCGAAAACCTCTTTGGACCAATGCATCGTCTCTCAGTACAGCCAGTCCCGCTTCTCTTAGCAATGCAGCACAGTCGGCTCCACTGTAACCATCTGCTCTCTTACTACAGGCAATGACATCCAGGTCTACATCTGAGCCAAGTTGAACTTTTTTCGCAAGGGCTTTGAGGATGGATACTCTGTCCTCGGGTGTTGGAAGTGGCACGTAAAGAAGCTTATCGAGTCTTCCAGGTCGCAGCATTGCTGGATCGATGAGCTCTGGTCGATTTGTTGCAGCAATGACAAACACACTTCTGCGACTTTCTAGACCATCCATCTCTGTTAAGAGTTGATTGACAACACGTTCACTGACACCTCCTCCTCCAGAATCACTTCCTCTCTTTGGGCATAAGGAATCTAATTCGTCAAAAAATACAATGCACGGTGAAGAACTTCGCGCACGTTCAAATACTTGACGAACTGCTCGTTCACTCTCTCCCACATACTTGTCAAGGAGCTCTGGACCTTTGACTGAAATGAAATTGGCACCTGATTCGTTGGCAATAGCCTTGGCGAGGAGTGTTTTACCACATCCCGGAGGACCGTAGAGTAAAACACCAGCTGGCAGAGGGAGGCCTAGAGCTGTGAATTTTTCAGGATGTGTAATGGGCTCTAATACACTCAATGAGAGCTCTTCCCGTATTCCTTGAAGGGCACCTATATTATCCCAAGATACGTCTGGGATTGTAGCGAATCCTTCACGTTTAGAGGAAGGCTGAACGTGAGGAATGGCCTCTAGAAAGTCACTCATTGTCACAAATAAAGGTTCTAGTTGTTCTGCCGTAAGTGGCACAACCGAATGTATATCTTTTGCTTCGGAGTGCGAAGTTTCTTTTGATTCATCTTCATTTGAATTTGACTCGTCACTGACGATATCTATTGGACTCGAATCTTGTTGGCTCACATCGTCGACTGTTGGAAATCCCAAATCACCATGAATAAGAACCTTCTTGAAGATTCTATTAATGGCGATAACGCCAGCTTCTTTTGTGAGACTTCGAATATCTGCACCCACAAACCCTGGAGTTTTCTTAGCTAACACCTTAAAGTCAATATCTCCACTCAATCTCATTCCCTTGGTCATAACTTTCAAAATACCCAATCGGCTTTCTTCGTCCGGAACACCAAGACAAATCTCTCTATCAAAACGACCAGCTCTACGCAAGGCCGAATCAATGGAATCGGGTCTATTCGTTGCCCCTAGCACCATAACGGGTGCACCCCCACGATTGTTTTCGGGTGTCAAAGAATCCATGCACGTCAGCAATTGTGCCACAATTCTTTTTTCCATTCCCTTTGTCCCACCCGACGAGCTACCATCTCCTCCTCTCTTGGGAGCAATGGCATCAATCTCATCCATGAATATAATACTTGGTGCATTGGCACTTGCAGTCGAAAACAAGTCTCGTATTCTCCCTTCACTCTCTCCACTCATACCACTGACAATTTCGGGAGCACTGATTCGGAAGTAAGTAACATTGAGTTGTCCTGCAATTGCATTGGCAAGATGCGTCTTTCCGCATCCTGGCGGACCACGTAGTAACACTCCTCTCGGTGGATGAATTCCCAAATGAGAAAATAACTCTGGATGAGCAAGTGGATATTCGATCAATTGTCGGATCTGGGTCAAGATATCAGACATTCCTCCAAGATCACTGTAACGCTCTCTTGGCCTCTCTGCAGCAGTTGTGATCATAGACGGTGATGAATCCCCAGCCAACATGGACGAAGACGAAGAACGAGATATTTTCTTCTTCTTTTTCTTGGTCACTGATACAGTTGCAGTATTGCCTATCTTAGACGACAAGGGCGTAGATTTACCGTCGGACTGCACATCGTCTTCCGGAATACTGGAGAGCAACTCATGTTTACCATTACTAGTCCCATCGTCGTTCTTGTCCTCGTATTGTTGAACCTTTTCCTTTTCTTCTGCTGCCTTTTTCCTCGATAATATGTCGCGTTCTTTTTGTACATCCTTGTATCTATTTCTCAAATTGGCATTCAGCATACTGCCACCACCAGTAGAGCAAACTTGTAAATTCTGACGATCCAAATCGTGCTGTGCAGCCTCTTTCTCGTATTCTTCGTCCGACTCTTCTTCTCTCCTTCGTTTCTTACCTTGTATCCCTTCTTTTGGAGAAACTGGAGATTGTTGGGAGGGTATACCCGTGGTTACGTGAACTTTCTTTGACGCAAAACCCCCTCGACCGATGACGAGCCCGTTGGGTCCAATAGTTGCACCGCCTACCCCCTGTGTCTTTCCAAAGTCGGTTAAATAACTTTCAATACAAATCAATAGATTAGAACTATTTTTCCTCCTATACTCTCTGTGCTTGTTAAGAAGGGTTTCGAGAACTT
>JAAMXU010007960.1:0-11283 GCA_019693545.1 Chaetoceros muelleri | reverse complement strand
TTCTTTTTTTTTCAAAGCCTAAAGAACACTGTTTTTTTTTTCGCAATGACGTACCAACATTTTTTCTCGCCGTTTTTCGTCTGAATTGAGAATCTCTTGTCTCCCAATGCGTTCAAGTTGACGCAACTCGATTCTTTCCCAATTTTGTGTGCAACGCCATTGAGAGCCATTATTTGTTTGGAAATAAATGAACAATGCATTTTTTATTGCAGAGACGTAATAAAATGACCGCGATCTCAAATAAATGTGTCACTAATGTGTGTGCTTGTGTCATAATTTTGTCCAGAGAAGCGATGCTGGCGCTATTTCAGCTCACCATCCTGCCCTCCGGCCTGGTCCATCCTCCGGCCAGCATTGCTGTACAATGTACATACTCTACTGTACCGTGTACTGTTCTAGAGTAGTGTACATCCATGATTATTATGGATACTGTACGTAAGATACAGTGTACTGTACTATTAGACAGAGGATAGCAAGCAGCGTCTACGTACAGTCCACTCCTATGCTGTAAATAAATCGCCGACTGTTGACATGCGCGCGACGATGTTTTGTACCAACCGACCTTTGCACACAATGAAACCATCATATTTAGAGTTTTTGATAAACCATTTATCAAACACACATCGCTCGCCTATCATCTTTCTGTCACTGTTGTCATTTTTCATTCATTATCGTATCCTGCAATAGAGAGATAAATAAATATGGATCAAGTCAAAACGGAAACGACTCCTTCGACAACGACGACGAGTCCAACAGCAGCAGTAGCAGCAGTAGTGGACCCTAACAAGATATCTAGCAATGCCGGTACGTAAGAAAGAAACAACTTTGGTTTCAAATGCTCGTCGTCGTTCCATCAACAAGGAGCCTCCATGATTGTTTGCAGGTGTAGCACGCTAGTCTTGGAAACTCTAACTTGGTACACCTACCCTTACGTTACTCTGTACACGTTACACAACGATATTGACATTTGGTGGGTCTGGTAACATTCTCCCTATATTTCTCACTCCTTCACTCGTTTTTTAGGATCAGGCTTTCTCTGGACGTTGAAAAAACTAGCGACCCATGCTCATTTCATTTCCATAGTGGCCGTCATCTTTATAATTTGCTTCACCAAAACCATCAGTCTTTGGCCTCACCCGATTATGATTATGATAACTACTCTTTTAGCTGCTATACTTATCCCTCCAGTTGGCCTCATGGACCCCAAACAGTTCAATAAGAACTCCAAGACATTAGATGACGATGCTGCTGCTACTGCTCCTGTTGGTGATGCTGACAACGTCAAGGTTGAACCGTCAAACAACGACAAGAAGAAAAAACAGAAACACATCAAAGGGGCATCTAAAACATCCACACAAAAGAAGAAATCGCAATAATCACGATTGAGATTTATTCACTTTTACAACTATAAGAATTCTACTAGAAGCTGTTATGATAATTTCTTTCATTATTTCTTTTTCTCATTTCAACAAATCAAACATTTTTGCCATAACCTTGGAATCGATGCAGCTCCCATGATTTGCTTTGTCTCTTGACCATCTTTTCCTACAAATTTGGGATGCCACCATTTGTGGAGACAACAAGGAGTCTTCTTCCCAATCATCACTGTCGCCATGGTCCTTACCATTCCTCCCACCTTCATGTTCGAACAGGGCATCATGGACCGTGTCTAAAATCATGTGCACAAGGCATTGCTTACGATACAATTCTTGTGACAACATGTCCAATACACGGGCCATGACTTGAGTCAAACTTGCAGCTTTTCCAAGCGTGGTAGACCAAGGCACCATACTCTCTTCTGTCATATCCATCGTCAATGTAGTCGTCGTCGACGCTTCATGAAAATCCTTGCAACATTCCGAATGATGTTTCATCATTATTTCCATTTGTCTCATGAGTGATTCATGACATTCGGATAAACTTGCAAAGACACTTCTCAATCCTGACATCATTTGTTCATGCTGTTCCAAATCATGAGAAAGAGCCAATTCAACATCTCGACTTTGGATGATATCCACCAAAGTGGATGGATCATGTGCATGGCTAGCCCATTCCTTCTTTGCAGATGACGATGCTGACATGTCATGATGCAATGGAAATGTATTTTTTAATAATTTATCTTCCATGGCCAATCGATTCCTTATATTTGATACAGCCTCTACAATCTTGTATGCTTCATCATCTAATTGGAGCCATTCATCTCGAACCATGATTGCAAAGTTTTGAAATATTTGCCAATATCTCTTTTCCACCTTTTTCATTTGCTGCTGTTGTTGTTTTTGGACCTTTTCAGGAGAAATCATCTCTTGGCTAATCAAGTCAGTACTATTAACAGTGGTAGAAGGATGAGAACCATGCGGTTGGCTGTTTGCAGCAGTATCACCATGACGACCCGTCATCATGAATTGTTGAAATGCCATTCTCATGGCATCCTCATCATTGGCACTGGTTGCAGTGCCTAATTGTTGTTGCATTCTTTCCAGTAGGTACGTAGTGATTTGTATTGTTTGTTTGGTTTGTTTTGTTTGTTTGTTTAGTTGGATCAAGTTCAGTAGGGCAGTATGTATGACAGTACGAAGTAAGAGTAGATAGTAGCAGCAGTCTGCAGGGCGTTGTACGTAGTACGGTACTATAATACCACGTACGGTGCAGTTTTTCTAACCCAAACTACCGTAGTAACTAACTGACTAATCAAGAGATGATTGATTCTTTGTCCTGTCTTCTCTAGATTTACGATCAAACTCTCTCAATAACTGTTCTTGACTTGCTAATACTGCTTCTGGACGTTCTTGACTGAAAAGATCGTGCCCTCTCTTTTGTTGCTTGAAAAACACAGGAAGGCCGCAGAGTCCAATGAGCACGGATGTGGCTACGAATACTTGGAAATTTTGAGAGCCTGGGATTTTTTGGATCAGTTGTTTGAGCATCGGTGCGGTATGTTGTAGTTACTTTCTTTCTTTCTGACTATTATTATTATTCGAAATATTCTGTAATATATATTGGAAGAAGGGAGAGAAAAGAAACCGTAACCCAAAACTCTCAACAGAGCTTTTGTGGTACGTGGCTGGAATGGCTGGTGGTCGGTTGGTGCCCATACGCACCCCCCCACAAACGAGTAGGGGGTCAAAATTCACCTATTAATCATCTGTCAACTCTTATTTTTGACTCAACATCAGTCAGTATGGTAGTGTACACAAACAGAAACAAACAAACAAACAAACACAAAAAACAAGCAAGCAAACAAACAAGCAAACAACCTCAACCAATAAATACATCACTACAGTCAGTATGGATCAATACGATGCACTCATGACATGGTACAACAAGTCCCTTCAACTTCGGCGTCTTGTTCATTGCATGTTGAACAAGGAGGAGTCTGACCAACAGTCATTGGATTCTTCATACGAACATTCCTCTACTTTGAGGCAACAAGATGTCATCAAAAAGAACAAAAGTAAAACACGATTTCATTTGCATCGGATCATACAGCAGCAGCAGATTATTGAAGCACAATCCATGTTTGGCAGGATTTCTGGAGAAGCGGAATTACTCATGCATCACGTAGACACTACGCAAGAGCAGTACTATGAAATATTGGACATGGTAGAGGATCTCAAAGTTCATGTAGAGAATGCGTGTGCATGGGTACAACAGAATCTTGATGCTTCTTGTGAAGCAAAGGAAGATGCTCATGATGATGCTAATGCTGACGACGACGACAACGACGACGTATGCTTTATGGACTTGGATTCTGCTGCTCAATTGATTAACTATGTTTTCTACGAGAATGACAGTAGTACGCCACTGGTCATGGACGATTCTTTTTCGTCTGAGTCTTCTTCTTCTTCTTCTTCGAATGCTACTACTTGTGCTACTGCTGCTACTGCTGTGGAGATTCACCATGATACCCGTCACCACAGCCACAGCAATGCTAGTAGTAATCATAATGAAACAAGTAAGCATGGTAGGAAAGCCAACAAGGCATACACCCGTGAGACATCATCGAGTGCCTTGCCTCAAGATCTACAACAGGAGGAGGACATACTTCAAGAAGAAATATCAAACATGGCCTCTCAGCTCAAACAATCCTCACTTCAAATCAAGTCGACTCTTGCATCTCAAAATAAGAATCTGGAAAATATTGAAATGCTAGCACAGGACAATCTTAGTAAGACATCACAAGTCGCACAGAATGTGACACAACATGTCTCTGCTGGATGGAGACATTCATTTCGAAAATGGTTTGTATTTTTGATGATATTGGCAACTTGGTTGTTTTGTTTCTTGACTATTCGAATGGTTCCCAAGAGAAGTAGGAGTAGTCAAGGAGCATGTGGGTTGTGGTTTTGTAATACATCGACCTTGCAAGGTAGAAAAAAAGAGGGTAGTGCGACCGAGGAGGGGGAGGAGGAACAGGACCATGACTTGGTACATGCAAAATTTTCTTTTTGTCATCAAGAATACAGTCATGGTGCAAAGTCGTCATCACAAAAGCAATGTACGGTGCCTTTGCATCCTCAAGATCATATGCAATCCCTGGGAAAACTATTCAACAGTGCATCCCATCATGATGCAGAAGACACGGCAGAAAGAATTGTGGAACAAAACAAAGGCAAACGAATGGAATATCATTACAACCGTGCCAAACGAGAAGATGACCATGTGGCAGCTAGTCGTATAAGAGAAGGATGGAAATCTGGCAATTCCAAAGATAAAGACAATATATCACCTAATGGTGGCAAGGAAGAAATCAATCTTACAAAAGAGACAAAGCAGCAGCCAATCAACGCACAAAATCCACCCAGTGTGGTGAAAAACTACACCCGTGATGACGTGAAACGAGCAATCTTTCAAAGTGACTTTGTGGTTCTTGAATCCATAATGCAAAGCAACCCCGAGCTTGCCAAAGTGAGAGATAAAAATGGATGGGAAGTGCTCCATGAAGCCGTTCGGAAAGGATCGGTGAAAGCTGCATCAATACTCTTGAACTCTGGTTCTGCAAACATTGATGCACAAGTTGGTGCATCAGGAGAGGGTGGAAGTGTGTTGTGGATTGCAAAACATCTTCATGGAAATAATCATGAAATCATTCAATACCTAAGGGAGAGAGGAGCGACAGAAATCCCTCCAAGTCAAAGAAAGAACAATGAATTGTAACAGCAACATAGTACATGGTTGTCTCTTCCCTCGTGGCAAGTGGATTCTTTTTCTATCTTGTGTGTGTTGTTTGTATTTATTTATAAATAACATCAAGAGATGAATATCAATCTGTATATTGAATTTCTAGCGTCAAGTATTGAGAGGATACTTTACAATGGCGTTTTCTCTTGAAGTAGAAATTAATTATTAGTTCGACTTCTTTTAGTAGAGAGTGGCTGGCATGAATGCGGAAAGCGGGAAGTTACAAAAAGAATGCATAAAATGCATGTGTATTCCGCACCTATTCCGCACTGTAGAAAGAAAAAAACATCAAAGATTTTATATATTTTTACAAATAAGATTATTTTACACACAACTACCTGCCTGCCTGGTACCCACTGCACTCTTCCTAAAACAATCATCGCACAAAATCAAAGCGCCATGAAATTGTTGAATTCTAATCACAACGTCAAAGGAGGAGGCGAAAGAAAAAAACACAACAGAAAATCCCAAAATCAATATACTACAGACTCATCATCTACTAGTAGGGCAATGGATTTTCTTTCGTCTCCCGCGGGTGTTCTCGGAAGACCCACTAATAGCCACACGTACAATGGTGATGGAGATTATCACGACAACAACAATAACGATGATGGTGATGACCTTCGTGCGGCACTCTTGTCATTTGATCCAGAAAGTGGTTGGCCTGGTAACCATCGTGACGTCATTCGAAACAAGAGAGACCAAGCAAGATGCTGTTCCTTTGGCTTTATGAAGTGTCTAGGTAACACGTTTGCGATCATTAGTAGCCTTGCCTTTCTAGTCATTGTCCCTGCAATTGCTTATCACGCAATGCTTTATGACCAGGCCAGGCCCGATTTCGTTGCATTTTACTCTGCAGGTGCATTTGTTCTCATTACTCTCATAATTAGTACCAAGTTAATATACAATCACCTGACACATTGGTACATGCCAGATGTTCAAAAGTATGTGGTCCGAATACTTTGGATGGTTCCTTTGTATGCTATACAATCGTGGCTTTCTCTTCGATTTCACAATGCGAGGTTGTACATTGATACCCTGAGAGATTTATATGAAGCATATGTCATTCAGTCATTCGCGTACTTTTTGATGGAATTGATGGGCGGGGAAGATAGCTTAGTTCAGATACTTCAGGATAAAGATCCTCACTATGGTGTGCACTTGAGTATATTCCGATATTTCATTCCTCCATGGGAAATGGGATTTGAATTTGTAAGTTGTGTTTGTTGGGCTTGCTTAGTTAGTACAACTACTGTAGAGCTGTTTGTTTTTTGACAGTGTCTTGCCTTGTCTCATGTTGTGACAATCGAAAATCTAAACCTTTCTTTTTTGAACAATGCTCCACTCCTGTACATTCATTCATTCTACACCAGATGGCCAATTGTAAATATGGTGTGTTGCAATATGTAGTTGCCAAAATATTTGCATCCATTGCAACGGCAACTCTTGAACCACTAGGTCTCTTTGACGAAGGTCAATTCAGCTGGACCAAGGGATATATATACATATCCTTCATTATAAACTTGAGTCAAATGTGGGCCTTGTACTGTTTGGTGAAATTCTATCATGCAACTCATGAAAATCTTGCCAGTCCAATCAATTGGAGACCACTTGGAAAATTTTTATGCATCAAGGGAGTTGTGTTTTTCACTTGGTGGCAGGGAGTAGGCATTGCCGTGCTCAAGAGCTACGGTGTGATTGGGGACATTGGACAATGGGATGTCAATGATGTTGCCAATGGTCTTCAAGACTATTTGATTTGTGTAGAGATGTTTTGTTTTGCCATTGCTCATTCTTTTACATTTACACACAAGGAATACCTTCCTGGTAGGATTGCAGAGTCCAACAGGAACCATACTAGACAACCACCATTATTATCATTATTCTCCTCAAGACAACCACCACCAGTACCACAAAGTGGCAATGCTCGCCATTCTCTCCTGACATTCTCATCTTCCAGACAACGAGAGCAGCAACAAGAGGAGGAGGCAGACATAAGTCTTGACTACACAGAATTTCGACCACCCATCATTCGAACACTCAACACTCCCATGGGGTTCCGGGATGCCCTATGGAGTAGCACGGTACCCAATGAAACATTTCACGACATTCGTCGTTTTCGAAACGGTGGTATAGACCAAGATTCCAATGACTCCTCTTCGGACATTGGCATGCTTCGAAATGTATCAATGCAGCATGCCGAAAGCGTATAATGCTGGCTGTAATGTAATGTAATCTATATGATACTATTATAGGATGTACTGTAGGATCATGTTCTATTGTATTTACAGTCTATTGTACCATTTATCTGTTTTTATACACTCTTGAGTTTATATCGAAAAGTATTCAAATCCTGTACTTGTTGCAATGTTTTCTGGCAATCCTTTTCCATGTACAGAAAAAGTAAATAAATTACCAGATTGTTTCCTCCTCCTCCTCCTACTGCTGCCATAAGCAGCATTGCGGTAGGCAAGAATGCTGCCCTCCACCCCCAACACAACAACTGCAATAACCACAAGATGACTGGAAATAAAACACTGACCAATACCAAAACTGTCAGACATGTATTAGGTTTCCAGTCAGCACCTTTCACAAACTGCTGTGCGATATACTGCTGTTCCTTGTTCTTCTTCTCCTCCTCTCCCTGTTCCTCCTTGTTGTTGTGGACGACCACATTGACAACCATGATCAATTTCCAAAAAGCAACGTATCCTATACTCACATGAACGAGAGCAACATAAAGTGGATAGCAAATACAGCTCCAGTAATAAATTCCCGTGTTGCATATCGATACGAATGAAGATGATGATAACGACGACAACGACGGTGACTTGTGGTCGTATGATGAAGTTAGTGGCTTGTTGTTACTACAATGATAATCATCATGATGATAATAATTATAATAACCTATATACAATGATAAAATGACTGCCATAAAACAGACAACTAAAAACATCCATCCAATACTTTGAGTGTGTTTGATGTAATCCGATTCCAACTCGAGAATGACTGCACTTTGTTCGTCTTCATCCAATAGTACCAAGGGAGAAGAAGAAGAAGAAGAAGAAGTATTATTATTATTAACAACAAGACGCCGGTAACGAAGAGGAGATGATACTTTTGAGCGTAGAGGAGAAGTAGAAGTCCTCCTTCTCCTTCTCCTTCTCCTCCTCCTTGTCTGTCTGATACTTGAGCAGTGGTCATTCATGACTGAATAGATGGAATGATGAAATATAGATGGATGAATGAATAGATCATTATGTTATGACTGACATATTGACATATTGGCATGGGCACGAATGAATGAAAAGCGAGACAAGAAGATGAACCTGTTGTTGTATGCCATGTAACCACTCTAGTAGTGGCCATAACGCTACACAATTATAAGGCAGTGCAGAACAGCGCAGAACTTAACCTCTAGACGTACAGTACATGTAGTAGTTCCCCACCCTCGGTGTACTGTAGTGCAGATAAAACCGTTACTTGTAGCTTGTAGCGTAGCCAATTTTCAGGCGAGCATGCAAGCAACTCATTACGTTACATCAAATTATTCAATCAAATTATTCAATCAAATCAATCTCAATCAATCAATCAATCAATCATGATTTCAAGGCCGATTCTCATGCTTCAATTGAAATCAAATGTCTGCCCATGTCTTCTCTCACCAGAGGAAAGAACAGTCATATCGTCCATCCAGCTTTTATCTAAGCTACACATCATTTATCACGAACCTACTGCTGCTGCTGCTGCTAATAATAGTGATGCTGGCACTTTGTCATCATTTTCTTATCCAATGACAAAATCCTTTCGACAATTGTCAGGGGCTCTCAATGAAAAAGTTGGAAAATTTGTATCATCAGGACGATTCATGGAGAAACAAAAAGAATTACAACATGAGGAAAAGGATAGTACTAACATGGCCAATAATAAGGGGTGCAATCCGTCTCTTGCTCCATCTACTACGAGCCGCCTTGGTCAACTTTTAGTTTTGGATACTGTCAATGGTCCTGCCTTGTCCATGGAATGTTGTAGTGACTCATCTCTACAACAACAACAACAACAATGTGAGACAATTGTCATTCCATTGCATACCATTGCGGAAGTTTCTCCTTGTGATTCTTTCACTTCTTTTTCCTCGTCATCGTCATCTTGTGGGATTTACTTATTTGCAAAACAACATCAACACGCCCATGGTGCTGCTGTTGATGTTACTGTTGCTAGTAGTACTAACAGAGATGCCGCCCCTTTGAGAGAATTGTGTCGTTTGGATTTGAAATATTTAATAAATAATCAAAACAATCATTATAATTATCAAGATTTGGATTCTACAGAACGGGATGAAATCATGGAAGCATTGACATTACTGATTCAATGGTCAGATGCCAAGGGATTTTGGCAATTGGAACAACCTCCAAACCAACAACAACAACAAGAAGCAACAACAGCTGCAGGAGGAATTGGACAACGAGCATTGAAAATGAAACATTTTGCACAACGAGAAATTGAAATGGCCAAGAAGAAACGAGATCGAGAAAATCGAAAGGCTAGATATTTAAAGGAAAGTGGAGGAGGTTTAAAGTATACTGCCATTGCCATGGCCAATCGAGAAATGAGTTGAATGTTGCATCAGTCGGCCATGACCATGATCTCTATAACAACAATTGCATACAGTATATTTTGTACGGTACAAGTACCATACCGTGTACCTATCCACTACTCACTTGACACTCACGATAGGGTCCGTCTTCCAAATTCGAATCGTTCCATCTTCCGAACCAGTCGCATAGGTCTTTCCATCTGGAGAATACCTTACACAACGAATCGGACCATGATGACCACGATGACATTCCAATTCTTTTCCAGAATCAAAGTCAAAGACTCTCACCCATAAATCACTTCCACCTGCTACAAATCTATCCCCCTTTTCAGGATGCAAACTAGCCCCTCCTTCTTCCTTAAAGTGAATGGGCATTTTATGTTGTCTGACAAGTGTTCCCTTGAGTAGCATACGATCCGTTCCTCTTTCCAGTTGAAAGAAAGACACGGTCTCTCCCGATGCCACCGTCAATATAGTTTTATCATTCTGAAATTCTGTTATTTCCATATCACGTACTTCGGCTTGTACTTGCAAGGTACAAACACAAGTAGTATCAGCAGCAGTAGCAGTAGCATCAGTTGCAGCAGTATTCCAAACACAAATCTTCCCATCCGATCCCGCCGCCATCACCAAGGTCTCATCCAACCACAGACACTTGGTAATATTCACCTTTTGTCCCCCCTCCGCTGCACCCCCCTGACGACGATGCAGGGGAAATTCCATCACCGTCTCCGTGGCCTTGGCCCCCTTTTCCAAATCAAAGACACGGAGAATGCCCTCATGACCTCCCGTGGCCAATCGTTTGCTGTCCTTGCTAAAATCTACCGTTTTCACAATGTGTCCATGAGGAAAGGTGAAGAGTTCCTTCCCCGTCACCGCGTCCCATACTTTGACGGTGAAATCTCCACTGGCAGTGGCGGCTAAATATCCCTGTGGATCCAATTTGGTGCTCCATACGGCACCCTTGTGTCCAGCCCAGGTTCCAATCCAGTCGCCAGACACAGCATCGCGTATCATGGGCATTTTATCGTGACATGCGGAAACTAGGAACGTTCGATGGGGTTCATTGGGCGGAGATAGAAATTGAAGTTCTGCAAGTGGTCGTGTATGGCCAGGGCATACAAGCGGGATTTGTCGTGTATTGCTGTTGTTATTATTATTATTATTATTGTTATTAGAGGTAGACATGAGACTGCAGGAAGAAAGGAAGAAAGAAAGAATGGTGTGGGCATGGACAATAAAAACTAATGAATTGATTTTTGATTTTTTGTGTAGTGTATTTTGTATTTTACTCCTATGCGGATGATACATATGCCGCGGTTCTGGGAGGGGACGGAAGTACTGTACCCGGGTATGTACCGGCACGTGTAGTGTTGTTGTACTGTTCTGTATGTATGGTTGCATGTGTACAGTACTGTATTACTGAATGCATGGTACAGTACTGAATATGGAGTAACGGTTTTTGGTTGTGTACTTGTACCGTCCCGTGTCCTGTACGTAATCTT
>JAAMXU010007959.1:0-12900 GCA_019693545.1 Chaetoceros muelleri | reverse complement strand
ACCTTCATTCGGTCATCGACGAGGGCTTGACAATACTAAAATCGATATCATCCGATATCCAAGCCAAAACAAAACGGAGATTGTTGCTCTCTGACCAAGACACAGGTCCTTCTCCCGAACAATTAAGAGAATCGGTTCGAATCAAACAATTCATGGAAGATGCCATTGAAATCTTCACCTCTAGAAAGGGTAATCTATTTTGTGTCATGAAGGAACCCATCGTCATCGTGGATGTTGAAATAACGCAAGACTTGAGGCAAGCGAGGGTATTCTGGTCTCTTCCCTATGGTGTTTTGCTCATGGATGGCATTTCAGCGGACACAAGGATGAGAGCTGCTGAAAGGATGCAGAGAGTATTGGATGAGAGAGGTGGTGTTTTGCAGGGGTTGGTTCATCAGAAAATGAGAGGGTATTTTCGTCCTCCCAAGATTCGATTTGTCATGGCAGAAGGTGAAATGCTGAGGAGATATTTAAAGGAATTGTTGTAGATGGGTGAGGAGGGAGGGGATTGGTTGCTGTTGTGGTGAATTGTATGTAAAGAAATTGGATAATGGTGTAGAATTTATTTACGTTTGTACAGTAATTTGTATGCTGAAATGTTATCAGTCATGCATGGTACCACCGTGACCATTCATTTTTTAATTACTACAAAGTATTATATTCCTATTGAAATTGATTCATCGGCAGCAATTCAATATCATTTTTACTGTTGTTCAATTTATTCAAGCAAGAGGCGTGAATATCTAGCTAGAGTCAACATAAATTTACTGGTGGCACTCTCCTCATAATTCGTACAGTACTCTAAGGTAGCGTAACATGTACTGTGCGATCTTTCTCCCCTCTCTTGCTAGTGGAGCTAGTAGTAGTAGTGTAGCTACAGTACTGGTACTGTAGAGAGAGATGAGAGGCCCAATCAAAAGAGGTACCGAGTACTAACTACTCTAGCTACTAACTACTAACTTGTACTGGTACCAGAAGAGGTACAGCAGTGTAGAGGTGATAGGAAAGAAAAGGGGAAATGGAGGGCCCCAAAAGGGGGGGAACAAAGTACGTACCACTGTTCGCTGCTGTTTGATGTTCAATAGTTCCTCCTCCCAGCTCATCACAGATACTAACCAGAATTACTTCTAACGACTGTCTATCTCCGTCTTTTTCATTCAAGATTACACATACAATCTAAAGATTACACTTGATTGTTATAGGTTTCTGGAATCGGCTGCTGTTGCGGTCGTTGTTTTTTTGTTCGAGCAAGTAAGGGATTGATTGAGTCGATTTATGCCCTCTACCACTGTTACTCTCATAAATGGTCACGAATCATTGATTGCATTCATTAGTTATTGAAATTGAAATCTATTCTCTGCATTGGTCCACAGATGAAGCTGATACATCCATCCCCGTCACCGTCCAACACAATGACGTATGTTAGGCTTTTATTAGTAGCAGTAGCAGTGACCAAGTGTATCCATCTCTGGGACTGTCGGGTAGCAGCTGCCTTTTCTCGTCCAAATTTAGGTTGCTATCAATTCTCGAGCAACATGAATATCGCAAGTCGTATGTCTCAATATCCTACAAAGTCGTCTATGTTTGCCATTCCACCACCAGGAGGGCTATCTTTTGAAGAAGAACAAACGTCGGTAACAACAGTATCATCAGAAGGTTCTCCTTTAAAAGAAATTCCTCCTTCTTCCTCCTCCTCTTCATCGGATAGACAATTCCAATCCGAAGCGGCATTATCTAGCAACGTCATCACTGCAACTGGAAGCAACAATGAAAATGATACCTCACCTCGTCAAATTCGTGGAAAACTAAATGAAATCGATTTCTGTATGTCACCTTCGGACGTGTCTTTATCACGACTCTACCAGAGTTCTCCATTGTCTGGATCTTCGGTTCGAGGTGCAGGAGTAGAAAGTAAAACACAAAATAAATCAGACGCTCCTCCTAGAATCATGTCCCTTACCAGGGCCCTGAATAGTGCTTCCAATCGAGCAGTGAGAAGAATTTTATTGAGCAGAAGTTGGCCCAGTCCTGAAGCATTGAATATTTCATTGAGGCAAGTACTTTCTTCTTCTAGCAGTAATCAAATGCAAGAGAATAATGCAATGTATTCAAAGAGTGCACCAAAGGCAGTGAACAAAGATTTGAAAAATGTCAAAGTGAAAGAGGAAGAAGAAAACACTGCAAAGTGTCCAGTGCCGAGACCTATACTTAATATCATCATGAAGGAGCAGGGTTATAAAGATGACAAACAAGGAGAAACGGGTGAAACAAGCGAAAATGATGGCTTGGAACTGGAAAAAGTTTCATCGTCGCCATTAGGGAAAAAAGGTCGTACGGATGAAAAATGGGTGGAAGAGCAGCTTCAAGCATTTCGTGACACGTATGGAAATATGGAAGGTTATCAATATGCGGAAGCTTACATGGAATGTATCTTGAGCCTAGCTACGAGCGGTGTTGAATCAGCGAGAGTCTCAGAAGTAATGGAACAGGGCATCTATGAAGATGCATATAGAAGAGTAATTTCCGTGCTTGGAAGTGCAGGGGTGACATTTGAAGAAGCAAAGAGTGACCAGTCGCGAATGAAAATAGCGTCCAAACTTCGTGATGATGACATTTGTTTGTCCATGCTGGATAAGATAAACATCAACAATGGAGGAAAGTCTTACATTTCAGTTTTAATGAAGAATCAGACTGTGGTGTTAGACAAACAACAAGAAGAAGGACAAATAATGGATGGAGACAATGATGGTGGTGAATCCGTCTATCAAAGTTCATTAAGAGCAGAAGATGCAACAGATAGCAATGATTTAGACACAAAAACAACCGGGGATGATACTAAAGTGGAGAATAAAGTTGAAAAAAAGGCAGGGAATTTTGTTGAGATGATACTTTCCAGAATGATCAAGAAGACAAATGACAGCAATAAAGAAAATGAGGATAATCTGTCTTTGTCCTCTAACGTTGAAGAAGAAGAAGTCAAGGTAGAATCTTCTAGTGAATCAGAGCAGATCAGTCCGGAAGATCTTGGTGGTGTTCTTCTTAGTAAGGAAGAACCAACAATTACTAGGCAATTGAATGTTTTATCAAATGTTGTGAAGAGGACATTGCTCTTTGGAGGCGATCAGGAAATACTGGTTCTTTCAAAAACACTTGAAGCCGATAAGCCCGCATTTATTCAGCGCTGGTATCCAGAAACTCTGAAGAGCATGCCTGATGATGACTTAGTTAATGAGACAAGACCAGGTGTTCAATTTTTTAACAACCTTGTTCAGCTCTTAAAGGACTGCTATAACAATGGAGTTGTGACAACCTTAGATCCACCGTTACCCTTATCTTCAAGCTATGAGAATTCATACGAGCGGTTAACAGCTATGCTGGCAGAGCTCGGAAGTGGTTATGTCAGACCTATTAATGACAGTAAGGTATTGTCTAAGAAGCCACAATCTGCAAGAGAGGAATTGATTCGTTTTAGTGAGTGGGAGGTTTCCTTACGAAAGACCAAGCCAGACGTTTCCATGTTTCCATCTGATTTAGTTGGGTCGTGGCAAGTGAAGGATGAAATAGGTGGGAAGGTGATCGGGACTTCAACAATAGTATTCAAACCTGAAGGAAAGATCGAAGTGGCACCACCGTTAAAAGGCCTCAAGTGGCGTCTTGATCCTGGTCCAACGCATTTAGATACTTGCACTTTTCAAGTCTTGAGCGAAGATGGTACTATTCTACAATATCGGGGTTTTATGGATAGAGGTGCTCGACTTGAATCTAGGTTTTCGAAGCGATCTATCAAAATTCGAGGCACTGTTTCATTTCAGATGAGAGACAGTAATAATGCACTGATTGGCGAGGATTACAAGAGGGACCTATTTCCTATCGAAAGTCAGCCTGGTACTACACGCTTTGTCATGTCAAAGGTGTTTGATTTAAATGGTTAAAACAGAATATTTATATTACTCTAGAATTCCTTGGTACAAATCATATCCTTGTTTTGTACAGAAACGGACGGAATGCTTATTATTGATCATTGTCTTTCTAATGGTGGGACTTATACCAAAAAGTAGTTTTCATTTTCATTGAATGCGTGGAAGTTACAGTCGGTAATACAAGTTTGCAATCCACACCTTTTCAACAATGCTAACACCATTGGCGTTTGTCGCCGTGCCACTTAGTTGGTCCAGCCGAGACATCCGTCGAACCTCGCGTTCCTCGAAAACTAGACCTCCCACCAACGCCAAAACGTCCACCGTTTGGTCTTCCGCGACCTGCAGATCCACCGCTTTGTCTTGATTTCATATAATCCATTTTCTCACGATGAGGCCTGGAGGCTAAATGCTCCTGCATCTGAACTAGACTAGTCAGCTGTTTTCGGCATAGTTTACAATAGGTCGCTTTCTTCTCCACTTGGACTGCAGCCTTATGAAATTCTGATTCTCTATGTTCCTTAAAATCTTCTTCAGATTTACTCTGATGCGAACACACCCGGCAGTAAAACGGAATTCTCTCTGATGAACGAGCAACGTAGCCGGAAAGAACGTCCTTTACAGCAGCCACCAGACCATCATTGACCACGTGCTCTGTACTATTCGAGCGTTCCTTTCTTTTCTTTGACCTCTTTTTCTCTCTAGATTTAGTTTTATTATCTTCGTTGTTCAAATCAATCTTTAGCTTCTTGGACTTAACGGTTGGTAATGCATCTTTTGGCAGAGGGACAATTTTCTCCGTGGCGCATTCTGATAGACATATAACTCCTGTCTGAGGAAAACCCGCAGCATTAGTTTGTTCTTCGTTATCAATTTCACGATCATGATCATTTTCGTCTAGACTCGAATCATTGTCACTCGAATCGTGGCTACTGCTGGAGCTTGAGTCTCCTGCAAGCTCCGCCTCTAATCGTTTTATTTCCTCATCGATGTCAATACATGTTTCTTTTTCGTCTGAAGACTTGGCTGCGCTTTCTTCCCGACGTAGCTTTTGCCTCATTAATTCTGCAGCTGTTAACTGAGATGAGAAGGAAGAGCTGGTTGCAGAGGAAACGCCGTTCAAAATATCTTTTGGTTTTGCGTTGGTTTTCATTTCGCTGCTTATTTTATTTCACCGTTTATTTCTCGTGATAATTGACGACTCTTCGGCCTCTTTTGAGTTGAAAGTTGAAATAAAGGGACGGGGGGACGTACGGGGGACGTTAAAAAGTGTTATGTGGTACTGTAACATACGTAGTAGTGTTGTAGAGTTCAGCAGTTAGGACTCCAGACAGTGTTTGGCCATTCAGAGACGGAAATATTTGAAAGAAAAATAAAAAAATAAAAATGGAACGATATACTTGTTAAATGCTAGACTAGAAAAAAAAACATCGAAGACAATGGACAGTGAGAAAGAGCAACAAGTTACAAGTGCTCATGGTATTGAATCAAACTGCATTTCATATTGTTCTGACGACAAGAACAATGGCACGACAAATATTCACAATTTTACCAAAGTATCGACAACAATCATTGTTGAAGAAGAAGGCAGTGAGGAAACAGAGCAGAACCAGCAGAAGGAGGAGCAGCAGGGCGGGGAGGAGGCCAGCACTGAAATCACTTGCCCTAGCAACACAACAGTAGATAGCAAAGCAATCAGAAGTAACCATGCACAAAGTGTCAGATCAACAAACTTATCATTAGGTGTGGAGGAAGGGACAGGCAACACGAAAGCTTATGGAAAAACAATATCTCTGCAACAACTGAACCATCATGCTAGTGATATCAGTGGTGCATGGGGCATTCTTTTCACTGATGACACAATACCTGACTTAAAGAACATTATGAGGAACTATGAAATGCATTGCAAGAAATGGTCTTGGTTAACAATGCAATTTGAGAAAATTGTTGATGAAGGTAAGAAGAAATTGTCTTTCCCATGCATTTATTTTGAAATGTTCAAGTAGCATCATTTTGATTGAATGGATATTTGTTGTATTTATCATGTCTAAATTGTTCAAGTCATTGATACCACAAGACCTAAAAATCAATCATGCATCTACCAGCATAGTAGTGATCATCCATCAGCAAGCGACGAACATTGCACCTCAAAGAATGAGTATGACACAATTTTTACTGCTGATGAGGAGTGCAGCTATGATGGCAGAAATACAAATTCAGAACCTGACTCAGAGTCTATAAAACAATTAGATAGAAGTCATTACACTATTGCACTAGTAAGAGGGCAAGAAAACTCCAATGAAAAAAAGTCTTGCTACACACAAACAGATAAAATTGATTATGAGAGTAGGATGACAAGCACCAGTGCATTATGCATCATGACCAAAGATTGTGATTCATGTTCTACTCCTTTTAGGAATACATCTTTGGATGAAGAAGAAATTGTGGAGAGCAGAGTTCAAAGAATTGTTGATGCAGTCATGCTGGTGATGAAAGCAACCTCATCCTTAACAAATAACAATACTACTGGTAGTGCTGGTTACTACACTCCATCTACTCCTTTGTTTGGTCCTTTAAATCATAAACAGCAGCAAGAAGTATTACTACTTAACAAAGTTAAAGATATCATTGATGATGCCAAACGGGATGATTGTTACAAGTTTAATGATGTCATACTCCTCAAACAAAAGTTTGAATTCTATCAGTCTGCATCTGTCTTAAATAAGTTGCTTTATCTTGAGAGAGCTGTTCTACAGAACATTTTTAGAAAAAAGCAACTTAAATACCGAAACATACCATATGCCCCTGCAGCAATTCATGTTAATGATGTCAATGCTGATCCAAAATCTATAGTGATTGAGTACTTACTTAGTTTCAAATGTTCTCTTGTTACTGATGATAACA
The DNA here is from genome assembly GCA_019693545.1 of Chaetoceros muelleri. NCBI lineage: Eukaryota > Bacillariophyta > Thalassiosirophyceae > Chaetocerotales > Chaetocerotaceae > Chaetoceros > Chaetoceros muelleri. The sequence continues at coordinate 6,079 of JAAMXU010007959.1, read as the reverse complement.
CCATAACCAGCATGTGCTGGCACAATGTTTCAAAGGATATTTTGGCTGTGGGTTACTCTAGTAGAAATAATGAGGATCAAGATAAAGTTGATAAATGTGGTATTGTGATGCTGTGGTCAATAAGAAATCCAATGTATCCTGAAATCATATTTAAAACAAAAACTGCAGTATCAGCATTATCATTTGCATCATTATCTCCGACTATACTAGCAGTTGGTATGGTTGATGGCTCTATTTCTTTGCATGATACCTCCTCCAAGAATGGTGCATGCAATTCATTACTGAGCACATCAAACATAAGTGGGAGACATATGGAACCAGTAACACAATTACAATGGATCAATTACAAACAGCACCAAAGCAGTGGTGCTGAGAAGTTACTTTCATTATCAATTGATGGAAGAGTGATCCAATGGTTGATAAAAAAGGAGATGTGCCTTCAACAGTTGATGGTTTTAAAATGCCAGCCAACATCAGATATTTTTCATGGTGTAGAACAACCCACATTCTCTTTTCCCCTTATGGGTCTGTGCATGGACGTCCACAAAGAAAATGATTCCTTGTTGTATGTGGTTGGTTGTGATGATGGCTCATTGTTCCTTAGTTTGTGTTCTTATACAGAAAGGCCCATGTTAACAGTAAAAGCCCACTCAAGTGCAATTACATCTGTTAAATTTACCCCTTTGAATCATAATATTTTAGCCTCCTGCTCATCAGACTCAACCATAAAGATCTGGAAACTAAATGAGAGAAAAGATAGCATAGCAAATATAAAGACACTTCATCGGCAAGATTTGTGGGCATCTGTCAATGACATTGTTTGGTCCCCAAACATTGCAACTTTGCTTCTTGCTATCACAGGAGATGGAAGGATTGATGTTTGGGATATTTCAAAATCGACATTGGATCCATTAAGGACACTGCAAGAAAATTCCGATGTTGAGTGGACAAAAATATTATTTGAAAAGGATGGGAATGCAATTATAGTTGCTGATGATCATGGCTCAGTCAAAGCATTATCATTCAATTACAATCAGTCTCATGATTCTGCAAATAAGAGCACCAATGCCAAGTATGATTGGCACAACATTTCTGTTGATTAGGAGCCTTAAGACATAAGAACTTCTGGATTCTAGTACAACTAGATTTTTTATCCTTTTATTTATATGTAATATGCAGTATATTATGTGTGTCAAATAATAGCACACCCAGGGAGTCCTAAACATTTTAGACACTCTATCTCACTCTATTCAGAAAAGTGATATTTGATATCTCTCTTTTTTCTTTCGCTTTTTTTTGTGTTTTCTCAACCAAGATGGATCTCTCTCTCTCTACACGTTACTGTACTGTACAGTAGGTACCTGGTACGGGTACTGTGGAAATGAGTGTGACGTCAGCCATGACATTCCAAGTCTTCTGCTGACTGAGATGTACAGAGGGGGACAGTATGCGCCTTACACATTTTACTCGTCTCCCGCCCCCTCAACTCTCAACTATTCCTCTCTCATTTATTTTAATTCATTTTTCGGTAATCTTCCAGCTGTGTTAGCAATGAGACAAAGAATCCTCTCCTTAAGCATTTCATTATTTGCATCTTCATCGTTTGCTTTCAATTGTTCTTCGAAATCTCTGTCGCCATTGATGTCCAAGACACTATACGAATCTGGTAATGCAACTGGCAGTGGTACGAATACAAGTTGTATGAGCGGAGACTTTTCAAAAAGCGCCAGAAGAATGATGTCGAATGCATCTGCACAAAATTTGGATTACGATTCCGATTATCCAGGCACTGCCATGATTCGTTTAAGAAACGTCAGAGCTCGAGTATCGACTTTGACCGAGGAGGATCTCAGCTCTGATTGGGAACAAGTAAGGAGGAAGCTTCTGTGGGCAGGAGGGCTCAAGGACTTGCCAGATGCAATTCCCGGGCAAGGTTACACCGGTCACAGCTTTAACGATTACAACCATGTTGATCTGACGACGATGAATGATCAAAATTCTGATAACCTTAATAATGGCGAGGTCAAGCAGATAGCGGTTGGTAATTTTTTAGGCGAAGGAATCAGAAAGGCTTCGATTCCCGAGCTGGGTCCTGGAGGGAGTTGGTCGACTTGTGCCAACGGCTGTCATATGGACCCCCCACAAGATGTGGCACATATTCAGTTTCGGTCAAGGATTGCATTTAAATTGGTGTGGGTACCAAACGAAAATTTCGATCAATTTGTCCTTGTGGATGATGACGGAAATGAGCTGGCAAGAGGCTCTCCAACTGGAAGACTTCCTTCTCTTCGTCAGAGGCAAATGAATTATCAGATCGTGAAAGGATCCAAGTATGCCAGAGTTGTGGATCAGATTGCATCAGCATCCCTTCAATGAACTAAATTTGATGAAATAGGCACATAAACACTGAATATAGTATCTTTTACTTGACTACACGGCGCCGAATTTTTACTTTTTCCCGAATTGTTTCTTTTTCTTTTTTAGTCAAAGTTGGGCCTAACCCATGTAGAAGTAATAATCAGTCGATAGTCTGTTGAACTTCCCTTCCCACAACGTCCTGTCGTTTTGGAGGTTTCAGCTGATGTATCATGAGCTTGGGGTCTGTCTTTATATTGGAAAGATCTTGAGGAGTAATGAAAATAAATTGACGATGTTCAAATTCTTTGGCAACTTCAATCATTGTGTTAAGAGCGATTCTTCTTGCGACTGGGTCCAAAAATACATCGAACTCGTCCATGACACGAAACGGAGTTTCAAGGCATTCACCAAGAGCAAGGAGCAGTGCTAGGGTCGTAAATGAACGTTCACCTCCACTAAGTGCCTTGACATCTGCAGTTTGACTATGCTTATCTCGGTTATCTTTCTGAACGATAACGTCTAGAGTCTTCTCTTTATCATTAAATTTAATCTGACCAGAGCTTCCCTTTTTATTCAAAAATTCATCAAAGTTCTGGTCTGTCATGACTTTAATATGGGCTACAATAGGAGGAGGCAAAGTTGACATTGTGAGACTGCGATTCGAATCAAAGATAAAAGTTCACTCGCAAAGAAATTAAGGCATTTACCTCTGAATTTCTTCCATTTCTCCTTTCGATCCCTGACATCAACAATAAGCAAATTTTTGTTCTTCTCGATTGCTTCTATCTGATATAATTTTGTGTCGAGAGCTTTCTTAGCCCTCAAGTATTTCTCCAAGGCTACTTCTGGGTTCGATTCAGTCATTTTTCTACTCTTGCGTTCTCTCTCAATGGCCTTCTGCAACTGCCTTATCTTACCGGCATAGTGTTCAGGTGCCTTACGGAGTATGACTGGTTCGATACTGTCCAGTTCATCGTCATCAAAGTCATCTTCATTGATCAAATCCAGCTCTTCTCCCTGCCCTTCATCGTGTTTATCTCTGCGTTTTCGATTTTCTTCTTCCTTTTGGACACGAAGTGACATGATTCTCGCCTTTCGTAGAGTGTCAAGAGTTTTATTCTCTTTTCCTTCTACCACTTCGCGTTGCTTCTGCAAACCATCTTCAGCCTGCTGCAATTTATCTTTCTTCTTTTGTAGATTTCTTTGTCTCTGCTGTTGAAGTTGCATCTGTGAGCCAAGTTTCTCTTCGGATTCTCTCAAATCCTTTGCTACTTTTTCATTACGAGATACCACTTCTTCAATTTCACTTTGAATTTTTTCAATGTCAGGAATTAATTCCTCAATAGACTTTGAAATCTCCTCTGATTGCGTCTTGAGATTATCGTACTGCTCCTGGGCTTTAGTCACCTCTTCCTCCAGTTCAGTGGTATCAAATGTGATATTTTCAGCGTTCTCTGATTCTTCTCGGATCCGCTCGATTTCTTCCGTGTACTTATTAATTTGAGCTTGGGCGAAGGTAAGTTGTTTCTTCCAGTCATTCCATTGAACTTTTTGTCCATGACGTTCCTTCTTCACTTCATTCAACCTTACTGTCTGTGAGTCGAGCTCTTGTTTTAACTGCGTATATTCATCCTCTGCTTCCTTAATAGCACGAGATTTATCCATTCCAATTGATGCACCTTTTAAGACAGCCTTTTCTGCTGATGTAACAGACATTTCACCATTGAAAACTTGCCAAAAATCTCCGCTTGGGAGGTAGTACACGGATTTGATGTTATTTCCACGAATTGAGACTTTGCCATTGTTGTGTTCTTCGAGTAGTTGAGATTGACTCACGTCCCATGACTCGCAAACAGCCTTTTGATCACATCTTCCATTATCTACCATGCAGTTGAAGACAATATCTTCAGACGATGTTATCACAGAAGACACGACGTCAACACCTTCTGGCGGCTGCCTTATGTTGTATCTCGCGACTTTCGACTGTGAGGTTTAAGGCATGTGGTTAAGGCTTCATCGAGGTGAAAAATGAAACGAAATGATGCAATAAACAGTTATACCATATCAACTCACCATTTGGTATACACCACAGTCACGAAAGCCACATCCGACTTGCTCACGCAACTTCAAATAAACTTGACGATCGTGAGAGTTCGTAACAATATACCGATCCAAATTTAGCTGAAGTGCCTTCTCCGCAAGTGCTGCATAGTGCTCTTTTCCGGGAACAATTTTCATATACTTCCCAATTGGCCCTATGACAACGTCACGAAACTTTCCTTGATTCTGTGCCTGTGTCACTGCCCTATTCATAGATTCACATTTAGGACCAAATATGGCAAGTGAATTTCCTTGACTCTTCTTGAGTTCTTGAATTTTACTTTTGACTGCGTTACATTGCGACTGTATGCTGCGCACATTATTGCCCAACGCTTCTTCCGTCGCCTTTCCCTCTTCATATTTCTGCAATGACTCCTCTGTTCCCTTTCTTGCTTCCTCAATCACTCCTTTGGCCTCCTCAATTTTATTTTCTGCTTCCTTTGCTCTAGCTTGTCGCGACGCTTCTTCACTGTCTGCAGATCCTTTTCTCTGTAGAATTTCATCTCTTTTATTCTGCAGTTCTCTCGTTGCAAAAACGAGTTCCTTTTTAGACCGATCAATCTCATTTTTCTTCATCTTCAATTGGTGCTCAAGAGCCTTCTTGGGCGCCATGGCACTTTTATATTCTTCGCGAAGTCTGGCATGGTGGCGGGTGGCTTCTTCGGCTTCTGCAGTAAGAGTGGCAAGTTTTTCTTCGAGATCCTGTTGCAGTTGACTGTCATCACTTTCGTTTTCAGCCTGTTCCAGTTTTTCCTTGTAGCTTGCCACTTTAGCTTGTTGAGCTTCCATTACCTTTTTCTCTTCCTCAAGTTCTTCCAAACACTGCGTATAAAAGCTCCATGCATACTTTACATTTGCCTCGCTCTCTTTGATTTCAAGTTTTTCTAAAATTTTAAAGTCATCGTATTCCTTTTTCAGCTGGGATACATTTTGTTCCAAGGGTTCAATCGTTCTCGCCATTCTTTCAAGTGAATCATGAAGTTCGTTAATATTGTCAACGGTTTCGGCGTATCTTCGATCCAACCTTTCCAGATCCGTCGCTTTGGTAAAGAATAAGTACTTGTCTTCTGGCTTACCGGTAAGAAATTTCTTTGCCTCTTCCTGATCCAAGACGGCCACGGGGTTTTCTACTTGAATGTTTAGCTGGTCCAACATATCAAGAAGATCTTTTTTCCTATCCGATTTAGGATTCATATTTTCATCGTACAACTTGTAACCTCCTCCACTGCCCCCCAAGGTGATTGTCCTCTCGATGGTAATCGTGTCTCCATACACACTGTGTTGAAAAGCATCCGGTCCCCTATTCAAAAGCGTCACTCTGACTTTGGCTTGAGATGCCCCGCCTTCTCTCCGGACGAGGTCCTTCAAATTTCGAGCCCGGTTGGTCCTCTTGGCTCCCGCGCCGAGACAAATCTGCAATGCGGCAAGAATGGCCGATTTCCCACTTCCATTCTGTCCGTGAATGAAGTTCACATTGTCGCAAAGACGAACGGATAGCTTCTTGTGACACATGAATTCCTCCACGTAGATTTTGCGGATGATGCCGCATTCGGCAGGCCGTCCCGCTGGATTCACATTGTGCTTGAGCGGAGATCGGATTTGAGAGGGCATGGAATCGGCG
>JAAMXU010007948.1:0-17083 GCA_019693545.1 Chaetoceros muelleri | reverse complement strand
CTGTACTACGTGTCTCTAAAGAGTGGTAAAAACAGAAAACAGAGAGCAGTGAGAGCAACGTGAGGGTGCATTTACTACTACGGTACGGGTACTGGTACCGTACCAACTATCAAATTCATTATCAAGGTTTTGATAAAGCAAGCAGCAAGATAAATATAAAAAGATCATCATGGATCCAATCGACAAAACACAATCGTCGAGTACACCGCCATGTACCATCCTTATTCGCATAAAATCCTCCAATTTACCATCCGATTTGACTCTCCCCGTATCCTCGTCTCTCACAGTATCACAACTCAAGCAATCGATTCAACAATCTTTAGGTCCGTCCGCTACGGGTCGTTACATTCGTCTCATTTATTCTGGTCGTCTTTTGGCTCCCGATGATGCACCAATTGATAATTTCAAACTTCAAGACGGAAGTGTCATCCATGTCGTTGTGGCCGCTGCGGGAGTGAGAGGAGGTCAACAGGCGGAACTTTCTAGACCGGAACGATTACGAGAAGAAATGAGAAGAAGGAGGAATCGGAGAAGGAATAATAATGGCAATAGTAGGGCTTTTTTATCTCGAAGGGGTGCGGGTATTGGTGAAGACGGACTGATTCTATCGAGAGGAGGAGGAAGGGGGGAGAATCGAGACGAGGACAGTGAAGGAGACGAGGAAGATTTGGAAGCGGGGGTGGAAAGATTGGGTTTTGATCGGTTGAGAGCAGATGGCTTGACAAGAAGCGAAATAAATGCTTTGAGGGTTTATTTTTCTTCACAGATTGATCGGTTTATGGAACAGCAACGAGCTTTGGGAGACAACCGAGGTAGTAGTAATACTCATACTGACAATGATGAAGACGACGAAGATTTGGATCCGGAAGCTACGGCAAGGAATATTAGATTAAGAATGGAAGATGAATGGATGCAAGCACAAGGACCTAATTCTGAATTTAGACTGAATCTCAACACAAACAATCCACTGTTTCAACGAAGATTATATCTCAGTAGTAGTAGTAGTAGTGCCAGGTCTACTGGTATGGATCCTATGTATACTGGACCTTTGGGAACAGATCGTGATTTTATTTGGGGTTTCGTCCTTGGCTACTTTATTGGGTTTATGATGATGTTTTGGGTGAGTGTTTTTTGGTTTGTTGGAATGAGTGAGTGAGATGGCATCATGACCTACATTTCATTGTTCTCATCGTTGTTTTGTTTCCAAAATAATGACAGGTTTGGATACCAACTGTACCACATCGTCAAAAGCTTGGAATTTTGACGGGTATATGTTTTCATATGGGAATGAACATTGTCAATGGTGGTAATATGGATGCAGAAGGTGGTACCAATGATGATTGATTGATTGATCTTTGCTGGTGCACTTTGTAGTATACGGAGTACTCTGTATTTCAACACATGAAACAACGATAAATGTTATGTATATACTACTACGTAATATTGTTTCAACATGAATGACAAACATGATCCTCCACTGTCGAGAGATCCACCGCGGAAAACATTGCAAGAGCTACAATACATTACAGTACCTCTACTAGAACCAAAGCGATCCAATGGCGGGAATGTAAAACAAAATCCAAAAATTAAGAGCTTTCTTGTCCAAACCAACCTTATCATCTTCGTGCAACACAAATCTACTGAGACAAAACTGAAAAGCTTGCAACATCATGGCCCTGCACAATGCCCTGGTTGATTCTACTCCCTTCATCATTAGGAATTCAAAGGCAGCAACTTGCATCAAGGATCCACCATGAATACGAAAAAGTGCTTCATTGTACCCCTTTCGATCATTTGGGAGACCCCATTGGTACAAACCATAACTTGGCAACAGTGTGAATAAAAGTCCGTTAAAAAGTGCCCATCCCATTCCCCATGCTGCAATTTCATCTCCCCACTGTGGCTTCCAATAATGGAGGAGGATGGCTGTAGTTGATAATAGGAAATTAATCCAGTGGCCTCTCTTGTGCATCTCATTGTTTGTGCCACCGGGGATGGTCCTGAACATGGCTGTGTAGAAAGAGTCTAGGGACCAAGTGACAAACACAGCGGCTATGGTATTCGTCGGAGAAAAATTGTAATAGAATGTTAGGAGACAAGCCAGCGCCATTTGGCAGTTGAGAAGACCGGTTCTTTGAATAAGCCATAATACGATTGGATTGCGTGCTTCTTCCTTCCACAATCCCCATCTCAATGCAGAACGCTTAGGAGCTAGGTAGTGAAAGAGGGAAGCGATGCCACCTATGAGTGTGACTATTTGAGCAGTTGTTTTAGAATCTAATTCGAATAGATATTCGGAAAGCATATTGATTTTTCTTTCTTGGTTTGTGGTTCATTTTCTTTTATATCTCTCGACGGCATGACAACAGAGAGTGATTTTAGGTTTTGCTGCGGTTCGCATTACTCTGTATTTTGTGTGATGTAGGTTTCATTGTTTTTCCATGTGTTGAATCCTTACCCCCACGTGCGATCCATCCCCCCAACTACTGTATGCATTCTTCCGTGCAGTAATGTACCGGTAACGGTAACTGTATTTCTCTTGTAATTTGGACTGTCGAGGGCATTATTAACGGCTCTATTTTTCACCGTCAACGAAAACGAATACAACATTTCATGCATCCACAACACCGAGTGCTAATCGGAATTAGATCAATAAACATTAGAGTAGACTGAGACTACCTATCTCTCCACAAATTTTGAATCTTCTCGGACACACACAAACACACACATACTCATTGCGTCGACCAACTTTTCACGGTACAAGTAAAACCCATACAAGAGACTCCAATCATGACAGAACAAGATTACGTTCCCAAGAATATCTTTTTGACCGGAGGCGCAGGTGAGATCTGAGATTGTCTCCTATACCTTTACATGTTTTCCGCCGTACAGGAAGGGTTCAACAACGAATTGAAGTAGAATTCATGTTTGTTATTAGGACAGTTGTGCAATTGATATTTATTTTTATAATATACAGTTCTTGGAACCCATTCAATCGACTGATGTTTCGTTCAACGGTCAATCCTGGGCGGTAGTACTAGAACCCATTTTCTAGACAAAAGTTCGTCATTGCTCGACCTGTATCTGTTTGTATCATTTACATTTGCAATCATGATGAACTATTTTCTTTATGTTCTAATATTTTGTTATGTCTCATTCTTCCTTTCTCAAAAGGTTTCATCGGATCTCATGTTGCCATTCTTCTTTGCAAAAAGTATCCTCAATACAACGTTGTAGTCTATGACAAACTTGACTACTGCTCCTGCCTCGAAAATTTAAGCGAGATCAAGGACCTTCCCAACTTCAAGTTCGTAAAGGGCGATATTTGCAGCAGCGATCTTGTCACCTATGTATTCAAAGAAAACGAAATTGATACGGTCCTACACTTTGCCGCTCAAACACACGTCGATAACTCCTTTGGAAATTCCTTCGCCTTCACCCAAGCCAACATTTACGGAACCCACGTCCTCCTTGAATGCGCCAAGAACTGTCCCACTATGAAGCGTTTCATCCATGTTTCCACGGATGAGGTGTACGGAGAAGGAGAAGACTTTGATGCCAAACCCATGGACGAAGAGCATGTTTTGGAACCCACGAATCCTTATGCTGCCACCAAGGCTGGAGCGGAGTTCCTTGTCAAATCCTACCATCGTTCCTTCAAGCTTCCCGTGATTATTACGAGGGGAAACAATGTGTATGGTCCTCATCAATTCCCCGAGAAGCTCATTCCCAAGTTTACCAACCAGCTATTGCGTAGGATTCCTGTCACTATACACGGAGATGGAAGTAACACCAGGAACTTCCTCTTTGTGGAAGACGTTGCTCGTGCATTTGATTGTATTCTTCACAAGGGACAGGAAGGTCTCATTTACAACATTGGTGGAAAGAATGAGCTTCCCAATATCGAAGTTGCCAAAACTTTGATTAAGATTCTTGGAAAGGAGAAGGAGATGGATGATTACATCACCTATGTACCTGATAGGAAGTTCAACGATTTGCGTTACACCATCAACTCTTCAAAGTTGCATGAGCTTGGATGGAAGGAAGAAATGACTTGGGAGGAAGGACTTCGGAAAACTGTGGAGTGGTACAAGACTTATACCAACCGCTATGGAAATATTGAGAATGCACTTGTTGCCCATCCTCGCATGACTGATAAGTCAGGATAAGGTTAAGCTTGCAACTTTAGTTGGAGGTCGAAAGAAGGATGGAGTTGGTAAAGGACTATGGGCACACAGAGAAAAAGTAAGGGAAAGGAATGAATCTATATATAGATGAAAAAATGAGGATAATCCTCCTCTGCAACCGTTTTTTCCCAATGAGGTATTTTAATATCAAAAGGATTATGAAATTGTCAAAGTCTGTTTTATTTTTATTTTCCTATTTTCTCGTGAAAAAATACTGTAGGGTTTACCTGTACGTGTGTAGTCAATGAGGGGAAAGAAATGACGATTATCTTCCAGTTGCATCACGCCACCGTAAACGTACAATTTAAAGTACGGGGTAACCGGGTACCAGTACCTACCAGTACTGTACTGCTGTAGTGTACATGTGTACCTACTGAATGAATAATACAGTGTTTGGTATTTTGGTATTTCGCATTTCGGATTTCCTCTCCCCTCTCCTCTTCTTTCATGTTAAATCCATCAATCCATCATCGGCACTCGGCGCGTCGATCCATTTTTATATTGACCCCGTTTAAATTTTGTAAATAAACATCTATTTTCACTAAAGTGAGTCACTAAAGTGAAGCAATCAAAACTATCTTCTCTAGCCGCACACTCAAAATGCCAGGAAGATTAGGAGCCACAAAGTTTGAATACACAAGTGCTGCCGACTCGGATTCCTTCTTCGACGACGATTACAATGACTGGAATGACGATACAACAGATCTCGATGATCTCCTCGAAGCCGGGGAACTCGACGATACTTACAGTATGAATATTTCCGCACCGCCATCTTATCAACAAGGAGGGGGTAATTACGGTCCTGTACCGTCTCAAAATCGTATGCCGCGGAGATTGAATCGATCGTATTACGAGGACCAAGATCCAATGACGGGGAGAAAACGAGTAATGAGGCTACTTGTTATTGTTTTAGCAGTTATTGTAGTGGTTATGGCAATGACAGGGTCTTATGATTTTGAAAATGACGGTGATAATGATGACCGAGTGGATTCGGGGAATAATGAGTCGCAAAATGAGCAGCATCCTGGTGGGAATATTACCTTGACTGTGGCTCCCACTGCTTCCCCGACAGTAGGGGCTACAGATCCAGTTAGTGAGGAAGATACCGTGACTGATAATGGAGATGATGATATCACAAATATTCCTTCACAAAGCCCTACAGTTGCACCAACTCCAGCTGGTTCGAATAAGGAAGAGGAACAGACTGAGACAACTGCGATTCCTAGTCAAAGTCCTACTACCAGTCCTACACATGTGCCTACAGCGTCGCCATCGGTGGCGACGACGGGAATTCCTAGTCACATTCCTTCCATGGCCACGACAAAAGCAATGCCCACTGGGCCCCCTACGGAAAATAATGCTAATCCGGAAGATAACAAGGTAGAAGTAACATTGTCTCCCAGTCAGAGTCCTACTTCTAGTAGCAGTGATGATAATTCAGTGACACAACCAGAGCCTACACAGTCACCATCCGAAACTGCAACTCAAACTACTTCCAAAGATTCAGTCGATAAGGACGAGACCAAGAAGGAGATTTCAAATGAAGCAACGGCTCCCAGTCAGAGTCCTACTTCTACTGTGAAGGCTGCGCCTTCCATGCCGCCGTCAGCAGCCCCTACAGTAAAAGCTACAGATACTGTTACTAAGGCCAAGACAGGTGACGAGAAAGAGGCAAAAGACGAGACTAATCACAGTTCAACTCATCCTAGCCAAAGTCCTACTGCCGTGGCTGCAAATCTTCAAATGACTCCATCAACGAGTCCAACATTAAAGCCTACTGATGCCGTGATGACTCCTAGTCAAAGTCCTACTGTCAAGAATGCAAATCTTCAAGGGACTCCATCAACGAGTCCAACATTGAAGCCTACTGATGCTGTCACGGAGAATGAGAAAATAAATGAGAATACAAAAGATGGTGTGGCAAGTCCTAGTCAAAGTCCAACTGTTCAACGACGAAAGTTGACATGATTGACTTGAAGAATATTTCTTTTTCTCAATCGAGAATGAAGCTTACTGTCAGTACAGACATAATAGTATTTAGTAGTACTTTGCGCATCAAGACTTTTTAAGCGTTAAAAATTAAGATTGAGATCTCTTTCGATGTATACTAGATTTTCATTTAGATGAGATGTCAAGTTCACATCTTTCATGAGATGAATGTTACTTTTCAAGTAACTAGCTGCCTGTGAAATCATGTGAACAGTTCGAGGCTTGGCTTTGATGTCGTTGATATCGACATGATGGAATCCTAGCTTTTCGTCTCTCTTCGCAACAGCAAAATACGCCTCGATAACCTTTTGATAAAGATACTCTTTTCTTTCTGGCCATTTCCCCGCCTCTTTGATGTAGGAGGATAGCAATAACTCAAACTCGTCCGCAGAAGGTATCCACATTACACCAGCAAAACATTCTTGGCCATCGTGTATTGTCTCTGTCAGAGCCATTCTCCAAAATTGTTCTGCCATGCTACTATCTCTAGCTACGGATGCTCCTCTAAGTAACTCTCTCCATGTCGTGGAGTTGGGAATTAACCCATCACGTCTTATTCTCCCCAACACATCTGTAAGCCTTGGTATGTCTCCAGCCTTGGCACAGGCTCGAAGTACTGCGTTATAGCATGCGATATCTGGATCGGTTCCGGAAGCCTTCATTTCTTGCAATACTAAAAATACCTTGACTAGAAGTTCATCCGATATATTGACTGAGTCCTTTATCTGTCTACGTTTGATTTTGTCAAAGTTGTCTCCTAAATTGTGATTGGTAAGACTTAGGATCAGCTCAGTATAAACGTCCAACGCTTTCAGTCTATCTTCGCTATCATCAGTATCCCTCACCGATGTCCCGACTCTTGTCCTATCACCAAAATCCGTCAGTACAATCTCTCCTCTCGCTTGATTTGCCTTCATGGCAAACTTTCCAGCGCTCGTAATCAAACTTGTGTACATGAATTCACTTGGTTCAATTCCCTCTTGCTTCATATACCTTAACACTTTGAGAGTTTTATCCAAATAGTTCTGATTACAACTCTTTAGCAAGCAATCTGTCAACGCACCACACGTGTAAATATTAGGTTTCACACCAAACTTTGGCATGTACTGAAAAAGACGAATCGCCGTATCAAGACGTCCAGATTTGCCACATGCATCTATAGCTGCTGTCCAAGCTCCTACTTCATTATCCAGCATGTTAAACATGGTGCTCATTTCTCCCGCATCCACTTTTCTTTGCCTTTTTTCTCGGAGCATCATACGAAGTCCCTTTAGAGCAAGATCGCTTCTACGGCATCTCCCACAGACATCAATCAGCGCACAATAGGCCATCCCATTCGGCCTTATCCTATAAACATTCACCATTTCATCAAAAAGTTCAAATGCCAAATCAGGATCACTCTTCCCATTCGAAACTGTCGCCTTCCTCGCAACGGTCGATATCAAACTCGTAAATGTGAAAATATCAGGCTTAATATTCGTATGAAACTTCATATATTCCAAAGCCTCCAAACCAGCATCCAAATCTCCCGCTCTATGACATGCATCAATCAAAGTATTGTAAGTGACGATATTCGGTTGCATCCTCGGAATCACCTTTATCAATCCAAGACCCAAGTCCTCTGGACCCGAAGAAACAGACTCCAACTCTTCGATTCCCTGCACAATCATACCATTCTTTTCCATGGATGCATCGTATGCCACGACTTCCCCCGTGTGTAACTGTTCCATCAATCGTTTGGCATTGTGTGGATCACCCATTTTAGAAAATACATTCATTAAAATGTTTATAGCTCGAATATCAGGTACAATAGGAGATCCAATCATTTTGTTATTGTTGTTGTTGCTGCTGTTGTGAATATCACTCTTTTCAAAATTGGTATAAAAAGACGGACTGCTAATCATGAGCCTCCACAATCTCAATGCCACCTTCTCCTTACCAAGCGCCACAGCTCGTGACATGAGTGTCGAATATGTCACCAAGGTCGGAACAGGAGGATAGAGAAAGAATTTAAAACCAACATTTATATTTTCCACAGCTTGAGCTACTGCATGGACCAAGGTTACAGATTTTCTCATGTGTCCAAAGAGTTGTAGTGCCCTTTTGAAATCTCCAGTGTCACCAAGTATTGCCAGTGCACCATTGCAATCTCTCACAGTGGGAAAGGATATTTGAAACAAATCAAGATTGTCACGACATTGATGACTATTTTCATCGTCGTCGTTATAGTCATCGTTGTTCTTATTGTCATGTGCTGCATCATGTTTGGAGTTTTGTGTAGAGAGAAATTGTTGAAGATATTCTGTAGATTGTATCAGTTTTCGTTCCACTTCTGTAGCTCGGTTGAGACGAAATTGTATATCGTCATTACGAGTTGTTTTCCTTTGTCTTTTGTTGTTAAATGTTGATGGTTTGTACCGACGATTATTACGTCTCTTTGTATATTGGACTTTTTCACTTGGTATACGTTTCGAAGGTTCTTCTATACTAGTAGTCGGGGGATTCGGATGAGAATCTTTGGCAGAAAGTTGAAGACTGTAGGATGGCAGCTTCGATAATAGACAAGAAGCACCCCTTGCTGCTTGGATGTGTATATATTTATTTTGACATGTTCTTGTTCCGGGATTGATAGATAATGTTTGTCGATGCACAAAGGCCAGGGCAGTACTCCCAAGAAATATAATAGTAATAGCAGATACCACAAAGGCAAGGAATCGTAATGGATATAAGATGCACCCCCCTCTTGGTGGACATTTATGAGTATAGCGATGCCGATTGAAACTCATTTTTCAGTTGGTTGATTGCAAGAAAGATGATATATTTGAGTGTGTATCTGTCTTTTTATTTATTTCATCATTTTCATCATCGGACGGGCAGGAGTGAGAAGGCGTTTCAATCATCAAACAGTCTATCTCTGTTCTTTTTTATATATATTGTTTTTCTTTTTTTGTTTCGTGTGCTCCTATGCCCCACTCTATGCTTTATGTGTGTGCGATGTTTGTTGTTTGTTCCTGTGAATCATGTGTTGGGTGTTCTTTGGTGCGGTGGTTGGATGGAGGGAGGAGTGCGACAGTAGTACAAGTTAGTACCCGGGTAACGGTAGTACTGTAGTTTCATCGGTGGAGGTATTACGTGTAGTTGTAGTAGTAGATAAGTAGTGTAGTGGTAAAAAAGAAGGACAAGTACCGGTAATTGCTGACTACAGTACTTCGTACTTCGTACGACAATACACGTGTAGTAGTTGTGTAGTAGTAATACGAGGGTAGTACCTACTACCGGTAGTTATTTTGTACTACTACTGCACAGTACGTGCAATTGTCATCACGTGCTATTGCGCACAAACACACTCTGTACTTGACGCCGTGAACCACAGTCGACTTCGGTGTTCTCTATCTCGATCGAATTCCTACATACACATCGCACAGTACTTGTACTCTAAAAAATCTACAGTACAGTAAAATCAAATATTGAAAGTACAGTACCAGGTACTGTACAGTACAGTAGGCTACGGTAGATTACGCATCTCTGGTAAAAAATAAGAGAAATATAACGATATATTGATTTGAGAAAAATACGAAATACCACACAAACCATGATCCATGATCGACATTTTACTGAAATCAGTTTCATAACAAGAGAAATCAATAAACTGGCAAAAAAATATACGAACGAATCCATTCAATGTGTGTTGTTTTTGATACCGATTGCGAAATAATCTAAGAAAGAAACGACACAAAGAAAGAAAGAACAAACGTGATAGTCATGTACAACACATCAAACGATCCAGTCAAAGAAAAATCTCAAACGGATTATTTCCGTCTGTCCTTTCCTTCCACTCGTCTTTCCAATAAGTCTCTTCTTGTCGGCGAAGGAGAAAAACAGGAAAACATCCACAAGGTTGTTTTGGAAGGACAAGGTACTACGATTCCTAGTATTATTAGTGACAGTGGCAGTAGTACTACTAATAGTCGCATGGGTCATCGTCAAGGTAATCCTCTAGTGCTTCCTCAAGTCTCTCCTTCTTCTCCTAGGGCATTGTTTCATATGCCTCTTGCGAATGCATCGACTATTGGTCAAGGTGGTACGCATTATGATTATGACAACGATGAGGACGACGACGAACACAGGCACAAGCACAAGCATTACACTTCTAGTGCGATCCCTACTTGCTCGTTGTCGACGACAAACCATGTCTCATCTACTGCTGCTACTACTGATGCTAATGCTAACGATTCATCCACTTTTGCGACCAGTGGTGGAAATAATAAATCTTTGTTTCCTCCTCCTCCTCCTCCTCATTCTTCTTCGTGTCAAAATTCATCTCATTTACCTGTGCCAGGCAACATTCAAGAAGAAATTCCTTACATATCAGTTGATGGTAGGCGTAAAAGGAGAAGAACGACATTTGAAGATGCTTTCCATCAATGTCTCTCCATGACCATGCATGAAGATTCTGGAATTGCTACAGCTACTAATAGTGATAATATATCGACACCGGAAAGAGATGTCATGAATGATAGCATGTATGTAGATGATGATGACAATGATGATGGTGATGGGAAACAAAGTAAGGATCATGATGACGACGAAGAAGAAGATGATGACGACGACGAAGAAGAAGCTAAGGACTGGAATGGTCACATGACTCAAGGTTATTATTCGTCACCAAGAACAAAACTTTATGAAAATGTAGGTGAAATTTCTAAAAAATTGTCCTATTATCCGCAAGAGGATGATCATGATCAGAATACAACCTCCAACACAAGTCATTTGGTAGAAGGAGGTAGCACGTGGAAAAATTCATGCAAAGTATCTAGAATGTCTTCTACTGATAGTCTCCCAGATGAAAACCATGATCTAGATGAAGCTTCCATATCCTCGAGTTCTACAAAGTCTGCGGATCATGACAGTACTAATGACGGCGATTATGATGACAACGACAATACTTTCATGGAGCAAGAAGGAGAAGAAAGGACCTCCTCATTGCTGCCTCCACCACCAATATCTTCTTCTTTACTTTTGGCTCCACGCAAAGTGAAAAAGCATTCTGAATATGTTGATCCAGTCGATCAGCGTATTGAAGAACTTATTCGGCATTCTAGGATAAAGGCCATGGTAATGACTCAGCGTGAACTTGACCGACAGAGACAACAACAAAGAGCCTATGAGAAGTGTAAGATGCAACAACGGGGAGAGAAAGAAATGGATCATGGAGAAAGTGGAGGAGGACAAGAGTCAATGGATGTGGGGGGTGGGTTTGAATTGCGAAGAAAAAATGAGCAGGAAGAGAGTTATTTTACCGGACAGTCTACGGATGATAGTGTGTTGCCGCCGTGGAGAAAGGTGGGGGGATCGAATTTGAGTACTAGTAGTACTAGTACTGCTTCCAATATAGGGACATCTTTTGTCGGAGAAGGAGGACTACGTCTATCAAGGTCAAATAGCATTCCCAGAGGAATGAAGTATTCTGAATTCATGGATGTGGAAATGTCCGATGGATAAAGGGGTGAATCTTGGATACAAAAAATAATGATGGAGCATAGGTGATATATGTAGTTCCATGTTGCTCGTCATTGGTTACGACGTAGGTATGAACATAATCTGTCATTAATAGAAACAACAAAGAATATAATAAACGCCGTGTAGTTTTCCTATAGAGTTCGTACAATTTCATTCAAAGTTTCATCCTACAAAGGGTGATGACTCAGGCCTTGACAGATCCCAAGGTATACGATTTGCTATAAGCTTCAATTGCTTCGGCACCCACACGATGACAGAAATCACCAAATGCCTCAAACTGCTGTCGTTGCTGAATGAACATGGCAAGGATCGGCTCAATAGTTTTCTCCAAATCCTCATCCTTCATCTTGGCCACAAATGGGAATGCAGTGCGAGTCAAAACAGGACTTCCCCCAAGCCAAATCTGGTAGGTATTGGATCCATCTCCGACAAAGGCCAGCTCGGCCATGTAGGGCCTTGCACAGCCATTAGGACATCCAGTCATCCTCATGAGAATTTCTTCGTCGTCCAAATTCATCCTGTTCAAAACAGTGCGCATACGCTGAATATAAGATGGCATGCGACGTTCAGCCTCGGTCTGTGCCAATCCACATAGTGGGAGGGCAGGACAAGCCATGGCAAGACGAGCAAGTGGATCGACCTCTTCAATGGTACGTTGACCGTGCTCCTTCAGGATCCTTTCAATTTCAGGTTTATCCTTGGGATCAAT
This sequence comes from Chaetoceros muelleri, assembly GCA_019693545.1. Lineage (NCBI taxonomy): Eukaryota > Bacillariophyta > Thalassiosirophyceae > Chaetocerotales > Chaetocerotaceae > Chaetoceros > Chaetoceros muelleri. Next base: position 4,678 of record JAAMXU010007948.1, on the reverse strand, counting down.
ATCTCTGAAAATGATAGACTGAGTGGGGGAAAGGATCATGGAAAGATTGAACTTGTCTACAAGAACACGGAGACAAGTCTTGAGACGGAAGTCACCCTCGTCCTTGACACGTCCATTATCAACGTGCAATCCATAAAAGAGCTTTCCATCTCCCTGTTCCCACCATCCCATCCAATCATTGTACTTGAACTCGGGGATCTCTCTCCATGGCTGAATCTTCTTTCCAAAGTAACTCTCCACCAAAGTACGGAAGTTATCGATTCCAAGAGTATGAACCAAATACTTCATACGGGCATTGGCACGAACATCACGGTTTCCATGATCACGTTGACTGGCAAGAATACTCTTCATCAACTCCATCATATCCTCTTTTGGTACATATCCAAGGTGGTCAGCAACACGGGCAAAAGTATTCTCCTTGTTGTGTGTTCTTCCCATTCCTCCTCCAACCATGACATTGAATCCCTCCAACTCTCCCTTATCATTAGTAATGACAATACATCCAATATCATTGGTGTAGACATCAATAGAATTATCTCCCGGGACAGTCACACCAATCTTGAACTTACGTGGCAAATACCTATCTCCATAAAGAGGTTCCACCGGATCAGGAAGGATAATACCCCTCTGGTTATCGTGCACCATTGCCTCATCCACATTGTACTGCGCTACATCCTTGGACCAATACTCCACCGTCGCTGCCTTTTCTCCATCCAACCAAATTTGAGAAAACGCAGGTGTCATGGGACGAAACAACTGCGCAAAGACCTTTGACCACTCATTGGCATATTTATACTCGGGAGTCGCAAAGGGAGCCGGAGTCGTCATGACATTACGACTGACATCTCCACATGCTCCAACAGTCGAAGATCCAATGTTCATAATGGAGGAGATGACGGTTTTGAGGTTACCCTTGAGGATACCGTGCATTTGGAAACACTGACGTGTGGTGGCACGAAGATCTCCCTGGCCGTGTTTGGCGGAAAGGTCGTCGAGGAGACGATAGAGGTGAGGAGGTAATTCTCCCGCAGGCTGTTTGAGACGGAGCATGAATTGGTAGTCTTTGGGTCCCTTTTTTTCGCGATTGTTTTGCATGTAGGATCCGTGGTATTTGAGGATTTGCATGGCGTCCTTGGTGACACTGATTTCCTCCATGTCGGCGAGGGACTAGAGTATAAAAAGTATTAGTATTGTGTATTGCAGTAAGTGCGGATCGATCAAAAAGATGATGTATTTGTGAGTGACAAATGTTGAAGTGTTCCAATAAAATAAATACAAAAACACACTTACATCTTTCAAGGGATTGAGCAAGTGATCCGATTTGGTTTTGAGGACTTCAATCTTGGCCAATTTCTTTTCGGTTCTTGGTTTTTCCAATACCATACTCAACTTGGAAGATGATGATGATGAAGAAGAAGAAAAAGTGGAGATTCCAAAGGACTTGGAGAGAGGAGTGACGAATCCTGCAACACCCAAAGGTGCGCATGCCGTTGCAAGAGCGACGGTTTTGAAATGCATTTTGTAGTATGTCTTTATAAATTAAATAGCAGGAAGGGAGAATTGGTATAGGAGATATCGCCAGAATTGATCTTGTCTATTGCAATGAATATGTTGATGTATTGTAAAGATTATCAATGACTAAACAGTACTGTAGTTAGTAGTCTCTAGAGAGAGGTAGTGTATTACAGTAATCAGGCAAGTAGATGCGACTTCAGTCTTCAGTCTGTAATCCTTGTTGTGAATTGTTCGTATCGGGCAGGGACAAATGTCTCAACTCCTCAAACTAATTGCAGTAAAAGATATATTTTATACTCTCACTCTCTTGAATGGATATAATGGAGTTGGTTTAGTTTGTGTCATGCAAAAACGTATTCTTGCGTGTGAAAAAGAAAGAAGTCATCTAATTTACGTTCGCCGTTCACCTTTCACCTCAACCTACCATCCATCCAATCCTTTTTTGTCATCACAAGCGAACATGCACATCACCGTACTGTACTACTGTACATGAGATTCCACAGCATGTTCCTCTCACGTGAAGTTTGTATCAGAGAATCTACTGTAGGTCCTACGACATGGGAAGATCGTCACACTTGCATAGACGGGAACATATGACATGTTGCAGGCCCAGCTGTCGCGTAGACGCTGGTACTTGTACACGTACAATGCAGATACAAGAAAACCTCGTTTAGACGGATGGCTCACAATGATTTGCAATTTTGCATTCCAAAAGATCCAGATAACGTTAAAAACGCGAAATTAACGGAATCTCATGTTCGCGGATGTTTCAAACAACAGACAAAACTTTCGAGAGAGAGAGAGAGAAACTGCAAAAGACCAACTTTCAAAAACATCAAGAAAAGGGGCACACCACTTCTTTCTTGGTGACATATATACATACATTCAATCAACCGATTTCCTATCCTAACTACCATCAAAATCGTCCATCTATCAACTCTTCATCAATCACAACGAATCGGATATGAGTTCATCCGATGATTCAACACAGCAGCAACATCAGCAAAACAGGAGAGATCATGCAACAAGGCTATCGGAATGGGCGAGGCTCCTTATCGCCTACACCGACACACTTCAAAAAACCTCCTCCTCCTCCAGGACAACAAACCATCATGATGCACTCAATACATCCTTTTCGGTTGCATCGTATCATATGCGTCAGAGAAAATTATTAAGACAAATTACAGTATCGATGAAACAGTTGGCTTTTCGAAATCCTCATGAAGAAGCTGCATCCTCGTCTAGGATGTATACTTTTTACTTTCTGAAAAGTTCCACCGATTTTGGTTCCTTGTCATTGCACCAACAAGATAAACATTTACAAGAAGAACAGTGTTATGCAGAGCAAGGATCTTCTGAAACTGGTGGTGAGGCGGGAATTGGTCATTTTGTGAATCAGATTTTGTATTCCGTGTATGAAATACTCATACAGGAATCGGCACAAATACGGAAACGACGTTTGCAAGATGAAACGTGTCAGAGGAATAGAAATCATGATTGGATTGTCAATCCAATAGAGGATGAAGAAGAAACGAGAGAAAATCTTGTAACGAATTTGGAATTTTTGGATGCGGCCTTGACTTGTTTGGATTTTGATGTGGTAGTTGAATCGCTTTTAGGACGGAATGGTCATGTATCCGAATGCGAGTATGAATGTGAATGCGAGGTAGGAAATGAGTGTAGCAAGAATGGCAGTGGTAAAAATCTTGGTAGTAGGGTCGTGAATGCTTTGCTTGAATTCATCACAAAGAATGGTACCGTTGTGGAATCGATTCAAGATTGGGAAGATGTGCAAAAGCTCTCTTTATCCGTTTTGACAAAAGTTATGATTTGTACGGAACATATACAAATGCACTGTTCGTTCCAGTGTGTGTTGCTTCGAGAAGGATTCGATTCGTTACTTGGAAGAGGTATTGGATTGGGGTTGGAAGATGGTACTGGTAGTGGTGAGGGAATGAATGAATTACAGATTCTAGGTCAAACTTTGATTCAATGGCTTTTCAGAGGAACGTTACGTCCTTCTTCTTCTTCTTCTTCTTCTTCTTGGACTGATGGAAGAGAAGGACATGATGAGCAATTTGTATTATTTCAAATGTCTTGTATTGGGCTACTGTCTGTCTTGCATAGGACAGGTCTTGTGTCTTTGAGTTCCTATGAGTATGACAATGTAGTTGCCAAGGAGCTATTGCAGAAGGAGTTGAAAATCTTTCAACAAATGCTTTTAAGTGATGCAAGGGGTTCTTCGAAGGAGAGTGAATTTGCATACTCGTCCATGGTGGTATCCTTGTTTACAATGCTACCGATTTTAGATAGAGAGAGTGAAAATGACGATACGTTAGTCATTGACAGCGATACTATAGCTATGTTGCTTGATATTGTATTTTTGTGGAAGAGACGTCCAGATGCACTGGAAAGGGATCATCGTCATTCGGGCGCAACACAGGTTCTCATGCATTTATCTTGGAGAAGACATGGATCATTGAACCAATATGTTGAACAGCATGGCATGGACAACTTGATGGGAATATTTTTGCATAATTTGTCAACCAAGAAGGGTTGCTCCAATGACTCTCTTGGTGACAGTACCTTGTTCGCAATCATTTATTTGAATCAAGTATGGGGATACCAGATAAGGAAAGCACTCAAATTCAACATGGAGCAACAAAGTTGTGGGTACCTAGAAAATATCCTAAAGAACATTGTGGATTCGTCAAGGAATAGATTCGCTTCCTTTGTACCAAATTTGTTATTCCTCAAATCCATCATATTTCAGATTGGTTCGGATGGCCAATTCCTAATTTCAGACCAATTAGCTAATGATGCATTGGAGGTATTGTTTGAGGAATCTTCATTGTTGGAAACATTGTGTCATGATTTGAGATACTACACTTGCACGGGGGAAACTATTCGACTTCACATGTTTGTTGACGCGTTGCATTTCTTCCAGAGCGAGGTCAAATACAAAATTGAAGTCAGCACTTTTATCAAAGAGGAGTCGACAGCATCTCTTGTCAAGATCATCACGGGTGGCATTGACTCGACGGACACTCTATACACACTTCGATGTAGTTTGCAAATAACTTCCGCAAGTATACTTTCCTCCATCATCATAAATTCAAAGGGAGAGAATCAAGATAATGCATCTTTGAAAAATTTACTTTTT